>JAVFHQ010000033.1:0-295014 GCA_035135055.1 Oleoguttula mirabilis | reverse complement strand
CGGAGTGGGGGGGGTGTTGTGGCGGAGGGGGGGGGGGGTGTTGGTGGGGGGGGGGGGGGGGGGGTGGACGTCTGGCTGATGGTTGCCTTGCCGCCGCCGGAGCAGATCCGCCCGAAATTTCCTCTCCAAACTTTGGCCGTTCTACCTCCCGAGTCCTTTACCTTATCGTCCGCAATCGTTGTTATTGCGATCAGGTGCGCCTTCGTTCACGATCGACGGCGTTGATCGGTCTATTCGTTGAGGAGACAGGTTCGGTATTGCGAAGAGAGCTTCCAACTGTTACAGCTTTCTACGGGCGATTGCGTGTCCATCTATGACCCAGTAACGCCGCGATCTCTAGTCCAACCTCCATCCTGGACTACCTGCCTCTGTGTCACCAGTCAGTATGTCTGCGACACTTACGGGAATGCCAGAGGAGCTGGCGGCGTGCGTTGCCGACCAGCTTGATGGTGACTTGGACACGCTCCGAAGCTTGGCACTGACCTGCAATCGCTTTCGAGCTATTGTGGAGCCTGTGCTGTACCGCTCACTATTCCTACGGCGTGGATGTGAGTCCGCGAGGCTTCGCCATGCTCTTGAGTTGCGACCCCGGCGTGGCGACATGATTCGTGCAATCGAAGCTCGACTCTGGCACAGCAGCGACGTCGACCTCCACCACAACCTCGATCAGATCGTCCATCAAGCCGTTCATCTCAAAGAGTACACCCTTGAGAGCCCGTATTGCAACAACACCAGTTGGCGCCGGGAGAAGGCAAAGGCGCCATGGGCCGCCCTCATGTCAACGTTGATGTTGCCCATTATTGCAGCGACCGAATTGAGCACTGATCACCTAACCCACATCATGACGCGGAGGCCTTTACAGGAGCTCAGAAAGCTGACTCTGCATCTGAACGGCGCGGGGCGGGAGTTTTGGACTGTGCAAGGCATATACGGCTTCATTTTCGCCCATCCAAGCCTCCAGGAACTCCACATGTCGTCAGCCAATCTGCCTCGTAACACGACGGAGCTAATACCACGTGGATCGAAGACTCCGCTTAAGCAGCTGACACTCGACGAGTGTAACATCACTGTTGAGGCGCTACAAAGCATCTTATCGTATCCTACCGGGCTACAGTATCTCTACATTGGTGAGTGGGCCTGTCACAGATCGACACATTGCACTACTAACGCTGTTACAGGCGAGAACCTCTATTCTTTGGACGAAGAGCGCTATCCCGCGGGCCAAGACTACAACCAGCTTTGCGAGCGCGAACCGGCGGCTTTCATCGCAGCGCTGTCGCAGCAGCAGCACTCGTTAGAGACGCTGGTATACAGCCCGCAAATCATTCCATTCCCGCGTCTTGCTAGACCAGCGACTGCGGGCCTCAGCTTAAACGCATTCTGTCAATTGTGTGAGGTGGACTTGCCACAGCCCTGCAGGATCCTTAGGAACTTGCTTGCTTCAGACTTAACTGCACCACCGAAGCTCACGAAGCTGAGCGCTAGCGGACTCAGATATGAATGGCTTTTCGACTTTGAGGACGTCGGACCGAACTCTGAGCCCGGAATGCGGGTACCGAGTGTTATACAAAATGCAGCCTCCGCCCTACCCAACTTGAAGGAGCTAGTCCTCTGTTTCGAACGTTTGTACCTTTCTACGGACACAACGACGGGCTTCCCAGGCGACATGAATATCGCAACAGCGGGCAAGTTCTTACAACAGCGTGGTGTAACGCTACGGATACTGCAGGAGCCGTCGCGGACATCTTGCGTGCGCCCAATACTTTACGGCGAGGCGGAGAAAGAAGACACGCTGGTCTACACGAACGATGACGTGGGGTTCAGGCCTTCCTCGCGTGTCCGCCCAGGTCCACATCGGGACGAGCTCGTCAATGAAGAGTCTGGGGGAGACAGTTACGCTGGCAACGAGTCCGAGGATTGGGAGGATGATGATGAAGAGGATGAGAGCAGTGAATGACCGGAAACCATGTGTGTGGTGCCATACCTGTCCTTCGAACCCATAATATCCGGCGCTAGCTGCCGTTGGGCGCACCGAGCCTGCACCGATGGATGAAGCAATCATGGGCCGACCACCAGAAGACTACCACCGGGTTGGTGCAGAAAACTCGTGCCGGTCTGATGCAGAGTCTCCGTCACTGTTAGAACTCTCAAGAAGCTCTTTGGTGCACGACAAACGCTCCGTCATTGCTTTCCGGCTTAGGAAAGAATACCGGAAGCGTAGCACTAAACGGTTTTGAGCCATCCGGACAAGGCTTTCCGACTTCTGCAACTTTCACTGTGGGGCAGAGGTAGAGCGTGCAAGCATGGAGACCCCACAGAGCTTGACTCAGCTCAACCCATTTCATGCAGCCTCCCAACTTGAATACCAATGGCAATGACCACGTATATCTACAGAGCTCTCGGAGTCCATGCAGTACCTAGCTGGGCTGTGCGAATCACCGCAGTCTCCGAGACCGCAGATAGCCCGCTTGCGACGGGCTATAGAGCGGAATGTGGCTTGAGAGGCAATGCGCATGACGCTCATCCCTCTGCAGAGCCTCGACACGGCTGCCCGGAAGATAAGTTGATGGTTAATGCAGGTGCCCGGTGTAACTTGCATTGCATAGTAGACCGTGACAGCACAGAAACGCTTCACAACGGTATGTTCGGGAGTAAGCCGAGACCATGCAGCGTGGCCAAATCGGCATACGTATATCGAACACTCTGATAGGCTTGAAACCTGCAGCCACCCACGCGAGAGCTAGCTACCTCTTCGAATAGCAACGCGGTCGTTCTCGTTGTTGTGGTGAGCCAAGCATGCTAGCGCATCCTCGTTGGTCAACGAATACTGCCTCAACCAACGCCCTCTATATAGTGACTGCTAGACAAGGACTACCTGTGATGTGCCAGGGTCGAAGAGCGATATCAAGATGGCCGTTGAGTCAACCGGAACGTAAGGTCCTGGTCTGTTCACCTGTCATTACGTTGTGCGTTGCTATACTGCGTGTCAATGCTTCGAGACTGTGATGTACTGCAGGATAGTTAAGCGACAGCCCAAACGGCCCTTGTCTAGCAAGACTAGTTCCGATACACCAGATGCCGTTCACTGCCATGTTCGCTCTTTGCCGCCTCTTCTTGCCGGCTCTCAACCTCTTGGTCGACGACCGTAACCACCTTGATCTCCTTCGGTGAGGTTCCCATGTCATCTAGGTTTATATCGATACTATGCGGGCTCCCGCGACTAATATGAGCATGCTGGATCGGCTCTCTCCTACCAGTAAGACCACGACCTAGTTCGACGTGCGTGATCCCGCCCTTGCCGTTGCTGTACCCGTACGCTCCAGAGGTGTATGGGTAGTCAACAGCGTCGGCCGAGCCGTGTGTATTTCTATATGTAGTGAACATCTTCGGGAAATAGCGTGTTGCGAGCGTCTTGAGGGTCGGTAGGCAAGAGCAAACGATGCCGACGTTGACTTCCAGGGAGCTCCACAAAGCTGCCTGGCCGCCGTTGTAGTTTGCATCGGTACCTGTCGTCAAAGCATAGATCGATTCCAGACGTAGTATGGAAACAACGCAGGTACTGCGGCTCGTCAGCTGTGCTCGACTATCCGTGAGTAGAAGCGTATCTACTCACAAGCCACCCAGTGCGAACACCACCATAAGCGCTATCTTCTGCCGCTTCGCAATATTGAGCTGCTTCAGCCTCGATAGTGGCAGTATGGCGATTGAGATGTCGGTGATGATGTTGATACCCGCATTGATGAACCTGCGCGCGTCTCAGTATCTCATCTGCCGCAAAGTCTTGTCAACTGCTTACCAGACTACCTCGTGGCTTAAGCAATGCGCACCGGCAATGTCCAAGTCCCAGAAGGCTGCCACCGGAATGCACATGAAGATGGCGCTGAAGACGCACCACATGCTGTAGGCACCTACTATAGCCATCAACGTATAGCAAGCGATCCGGAAGCCGCGGTGCGGAAATATGCGTAGATACTGTAGCAGGATCGAGTATTTGACGCACAGCAACGCAAGGTTGTATACGATAACGAAGGAATAGAGCGCTTTGAGAGAGATGACTAGGTCATGCGTGCTGACAGACGCTTGGGGTTTGCCTACGCCATATCGTACTAAGATCCAAGAGCGTTGTGAGTATTTTGACATTGAGGTGGCGATGCTGATTCGGGCGTACCTTCGATGCAGTTGAATACCGTCAGAGCAACGGTGCATATCTGCGACACTTATCAGTGGTTGCCCAGGTTCCTTGCTTGACTAATACTGACCAGTGCAGCCGCAATGAAAGCGTCGTCAAGGCCACCATTGTGGACGATGCGAAGCCGCGTCAGCAGACGCAACGAGACCGCAACTGCAGCAATGATCGTGAATGCCAGTGCTACGCCCTCCACAGCAGCTGGCGCTGCGTAGCCAGATACGTGTACCATCAAGTCCACTGTTGTTATGATGTGAGGAATATTGCAGTATCGAGGTCGAGACCCGGACTGAGAGAAATCATACGCCAGTTATAGAGCCACGCGGTTTCGAAGACAGCCCACGAACCAACGCCTGCCGTTGGTCTAATAGTACATGCCATGTGCGAACAGGTCCCAGGGGGTGAGGAGCTTACACTAAATCGGCATGACCGCTCGCGTGGGATATAAGGCGTCAAACTCAAAGGCAAAAGGCGTCAAACTCAAAGGGCAAAACTTTAAAGGCGTCAAACTCAAGGGGCTAAAGGCAGGAGCCCCAGGAACCGGGTGGCAAGCATGGCCGCCCATGCCGCCATGCGATATTCCAAGTTCCAACCATGCCAAGAGCCCAGGTCGAAGCCGTGTGCACTGTGCACACACCGCCCGCGTGCTGTCCACAAATCTCCACCTATCAAGACAACCATCCTTGCACAACGAGTCATAGGCTACGCCATAGCGCCCGCGGGGACGTCGCATCCAGAGTGCCGACTACTTCCGAAAACGTGGAGGACATGTACGCTATTGCGTGAGCTAGCGTGGGTTCTCCAGCTCCAACCGAGCCCAGCGCTGCTAGCCTGCTCTGCTGAGTGCTGGACGACTCCAGGACGAGCCTGGACCGCTGCAGCGGCGGTGCTCAAGCGAGTCAAGCCTCACAAGTCACCACTGGAACTTAGTCTGGAACCAAGGGTCTATGCGGAGAAAGTCTCCGATGATTGCTCCTGGCAACAGCACCTGAAGTCGCAAACAAGACAGCTCATGTATCCTGAGTTCCGAATGCCTTTCAGCAATGGCTTACTTGGCCGTGACTCGTACCGAAGGTCGCAATTGAGATTATAACATTGAGCCGCGCCCTTTGCAGAATCGCACCCCGCCTGTGCTGCCCCGGCACAAAAAAGCCAGGGCTGCAAGCCTGCGATGTAGGGTTGCAAGCCTGCACTATGGTTAATAATGATGAATGGCACCAACCGCCAGAGATACTGATGACTGAAGTCGATAGTAGCCACCGGCCGTGTGTGCCAGAGGCCCCGAGCGAGCTAATGGCCTGATCGGATCGAGCAGGTACCTTCTCCCAGATCAAGGCAAGTCCCATATCTCCTGAACCGAAGTCCGACAAAACGCGGCCGGGACGACGCGACTGTGTCCTGTGCGACAGTGCCACGCAAAGTCAACTCAGTGGCTGCAAACAAGGTCTTCACACTTGAGACTAACATGAGCACGCTAGCACGGCGCACGGTTCACAGTCGAACGCAGACAACGCTTTCAGAAACTCCCCATCGCCCGCACCCGGTTTTGCATTGCCAGCTTTGCCATCTTTGTCCGCGGACAGAGAATTTCGAATGAATGCGGTACGCCAGGGTACACATGCAGCTCAACTTCAACGCCTGCCTTTGCAACCTTCATGGCATACTGAATGCCCTCGTCTCGATATATGTCCAAGGCACCCACATCCAGGTACAGCGGTGCTAGCTCGCTCATGTTCTCCAGCCTGGCCGGCGCTGCAGGCGGTGCGATATAGTTCTTGAACTCATGGCCGGGTCCCAGGTAAGCGTCCCAGCATGTGATGTTGTCCTCGATGCTGCAGGTTGCAAAGCGTTGCAGCTCCGGGAACGATTTGGGCTTGATATTCCGGTCGTCCAGACTGCCGTTGATGACGAGTTGCTTGGCCAACTTGAGGCCTCTGTTACGTGCTAAGATGGCTGCTCCAGCACACAATCCGCCTCCCGCGCTTTCTCCCATGATAGCGATCCGCTCCGGATCAATGCCAAACTGCGTGGCATTCTCGTGCACATACTGTAGGCCAGCATAGCAGTCCTCCAATGGAGCCGGGAAGCTGTGCTCGGGGGACAGTCGGTAATCCATGGCGAATATTTGGACACCAGACATAGAAACGTATTCCGCCAAGACTGGCGAGAACAGCTCAACGCTGAGACCGATGTAGCCGCCTCCATGAGTGTAGACAATGGCCGGAGCAGAACCGGACTGCGACTCGCCTTTCTTGGCAAAGCGGTACAGAGGAACCTCATAGCCATCATAGGACTTGACGTTTCCTACGTGTGTCTTCTCGACGTCCAGCGTTGGGGGGAGCTGCGAGACCAGAATGGGCCATGATCGATTGGTCGCCGTGCGTCTAGCCTCCACGTCGCCAACCTTTGGCGTAACGGCTGGCTTGTCGCCAAGAAGAGACAGTGTCTTCTCTAGAGCTTCTGCATAATCCGGATCGAGCTTGAGACCCGTCATAATGTCGCTTGTACTGAGGAAGTCTGAATGGTATGATGTTGCCGTATGGTCAACTGGCTCCTGATCGCAGCTTTGGGGACAGCAGCGTGATGGAGCTGGAGCTGATTGATGGAGATCCAGATTTCAGACCAGGCGACGATGAGCGCTGGACAGAAGTCGGAGTTTTACGTCGATTTACAAACACGCAGCCCCGATTCGCCTATGCGCCTCCACTTCGGGCCGATCCCCTTGCTCCTTCTCCGCACCCAGGAGCCAGGTCCCAAACACCCAAAACCGAGTTCACATCGCAGGAAGACGATCTTAGCGTTTCTCGTCACCACCAGCATGATGCATCTTTCGAACGCGTCTTCCAAACGGCTGCAGTCGCCAAATCAGATGCCGGCATCGGGACTCTACCGATGTCCCAATAAGGTGAAGGTAGGCGTTTCCCGACTCACTGTCCGTCCCCTTTCTTGGCCTTCGCCGCTGTAACCAAAATAGCATCGCAACGAGAGGACCAGCGCAGCTCTAACGGCGAGCGTGACCGTGTTGTTCATCTCAAAAGGGCTCGTCCACTTTCGTCCGACCGTACACCCTCCTGAGGTTCTCCCTCTGAGCCTATCTGCCTCCGCCGCCGGGGCTTCCATCGCCCACACCCCTTTCTACTCATGCTTTAACCCTGAGCCTGCCTTCTGGGCTGTTCTGCGGCAATGCCAGTCCGTCAAACAAGCTCATCTCGAGGTTGCTCAACCTTATCACCGAGCATTGCGGCCAGCCACTCATTTGTCCCGGGGTGATACCATGGACAGCATGAGCTTCGATCCCATTGCCGGTGACCCAATGCGCGACACAAGTGGTGCCGGGAGCCTCTACCGCACCAATTTTGGGTCTGCTTACTTCGAGAGCTGGTCCAGCTTCCTGAACAGCACCGTGTGCGTCTCTACGCTCAACGATCATGACGACAGCGCGGATATTGCTCTCCACAGAGCCGTGAGCCGTGGCATCCGTCAAGTATCAGGGCGCTCCGGTTGAGTGATTCGCGCTGGGCAACAAGCCGACAGTTCACGCGATAACGCGATAAGACAACAGCGTGGCGGCCTACGTTGCGCAGTGGAAGGACTGGACCTTACCGAGTCATGCAGCGGCCAGTCAGACGGGTACGCAGCGCGGGAGTGGACACTTGTGGGCATCGTCTGCGACCACAGATTTCACCGCCCTCGATGTCAAGCCCGCCGACACCATCCCGGGTTATTTCGAATATGGCACGCAACTCCAAGCTTTACGCGTCGGTAGGTGATGACGTGGACTACTTTTCTGCTTGTGCGCTCTACGGCGGTGCTGGGTTGCGCAAGCTGGCGGTCTTCAATTTGAAGCTTTCCTTCGCGAAGTCCACGGACTGCATCTTTCGACACGTCACCATGGTCCACATGGCACGGGTAAGCGGCAGGCGTACTTCAATAGATTGCCGGTTCCGTACGTCGACACTGGAGATGCGGCGGGTGTGATATGGGCGGAACCTTCGTTCTCGAACACTCCCGCTAGTGGGTTGCTCGATATGGAGGAGGTGGGCGGTGACGGTATTGTTGAGGTGAGAGGCATTGGAGCTGTGCTAGTGTTTTACAATGAGCAGGACGTCTATGGGCTGTTGCATCAACCACAAGCACGGCGTCATCTGGCGGCAGTGTTTGTGAAACCAATATACGATCTTTCGAGGAACCGTGTTCTTGAGCCGTTGGCTATCGCGCTCTCACTGCCGTGGCTGTGCCTACTGGTAGCACCTACGTGAGCATCGAACGGATCTGGTTCTTAGGAGATCGATGATTGTCGGTTAAGTAGCTATCGTGGAGGCTGTAGTTTGCGCTGCGCCTGCCTGCTGTTAGCCTGTTATCCCTTCTCAAATGGACTTGCATTGATTCCAAGCCTTTTCAGACTCACCAGGAGTAAGGTTTTCTCTCTGGAATCTATCGCCAGCATCATTTTCGCGTTCATGAACTGCTAGTCAGGATGGATTCATGTCACAATGGATTGCGTCCCGTCATCTCTCTAACGAATATTGTGGTGTGTTTCATGCTTTGGGAGGTATCTCACCTGGCACCCTCTACTCTACTTCAAGGTGAGATAATGCCAATGTCGTCGTCATCGTCGTTGTCGTTGTGATGTGTTGAAACGTACGTCGTGGTATATGCATTTCTGAGGCAAGCGCTTCCGAGACAAAGAGCTTGGGCCCGCGTCATATCTCGGGCATGTGAAGATGCTCAATCCACGCCTTGATAACACCCTACCCACCTCCCTACTTAGTCCTATCGACACCTAGTACTCTGAGCAGTATACCGCTATTACCCTACTTCGCCACATCCACCTATTGCGCCTGAGAACCCCCAAACATGCCTTCCGGCCAGGAGCCGCTGCTCGCCCAAGGGCCAGCTTCGGAGGCCTCCAACGACGACGCGCTGGAGGAGGAAGATGCGCTGCTCACAGGCGCGCGGACAGACGGATCGAAGAAGAGCACGGCAGTCATTGTTAAGAGCAGGTGGCAGGAGATCGCGCTGTTCCTCTGGGCATTGCTAGCGACGGTGGTGGTGGTCATTCTGGCGGTGCTCTACCAACACAAACAGGCTGAGAAGGGGCTCTCTGGCGATGGAAGCGCTTCTCCAAGCGGCAAGAGGAACCTCATCTTCATGGTGTCGGACGGAATGGGCCCGACGAGCTTGGCTTTGACGAGAGGATGGCGGCAGCACACCGAGCAGCTCCCCTACGACCAAGTTCTGGTGCTCGACCAACACTTGATCGGACAAAGCAGGACGAGGAGCTCAAGCAGTCTGGTTACCGACTCTGCGGCAGGGGCAACGGCCTTCTCGTGCGGCATGAAGAGCTACAATGGTGCCATCTCCGTCCTGCCGGACCACAGCCCTTGCGGCAGCGTCATGGAGGCCGCGAAGAGAGCTGGCTATACAACGGGGTTGGTGGTCACAACGCGAATCACGGATGCAACGCCCGCGGTGTTCGCTTCGCATGTTCGGCGACGCGAGATGGAGGATGAGATCGCGCTGCAGATGCTCGGCGAGACGCACCCGCTTGGGCGTATGGTCGACCTGATGTTTGGTGGCGGAAGGTGTCAATTCCTGCCCAACACCACGGACGGCGGCTGCAGAAACGACGGCCTCAATGCGATCGAGCTGGCCAAGAGCAAGTCATGGAACTACATTGAGAGTCGCGAGGAGTTCGACAACCTGGGCACGAGCGTGGAGCTGCCGATGCTCGGATTGTTCGCTAGTGATGACTTCCCGTACGAGATCGACCGCCGTTATCAAAACGATGTGTATCCGTCACTGGCGGAGATGGCGAAAACTGCTCTGGACGCGCTCAGCGCTGCCACGGAGGACAAAGATCAAGGTGCGTCTCGCTGTACAACCCTAGTAACATTTCTCTCATCGCTGCGGTGGAGGCCACCTTCAGTGTTCCGATTCCTTTCGGTATGCTAATCTTCACTTTGCAGGCTTCTTCATCATGATCGAAGGCTCCCGCATCGACCACGCCGGCCACGCCAACGACCCTGCAGCCCAGGTCCACGAAGTCCTCGCCTACGACAAAACGGTGGCCGCAGTGCTAGATTTCATCAAAGACTCACAAACCCCGACAGTCATGGTTGGGACATCCGACCACGAGACCGGCGGCCTTGCCACCGCCCGCCAGCTTCACACCACGTACCCGGAGTACCTGTGGTACCCTGGAGTACTGGCCAATGCTAACCACTCAGCCGCACACCTGCACTACGAGTTTAACGACCACCTCGCCGGGATCCCAAAACACGCTTCCAACTCCGTGTCGGTGTCCAGCAAAGACACCAAGGCCTACCTCACATCGCTAGTCTCCAAGGGCCTCGGTATCAATGATCCAAGTCAAGAGGAGCTTGATTACCTCGTTCAGCACCCTGCCGTCGCCGCGTACGGGTTCGCAAGCATGGTCTCGAAACGCGCGCAGACGGGCTGGAGCACACACGGCCACAGCGGAGCCGACGTCAACATCTACACCTCGGACCCGCGCGCCGCGAAAGCCCTCATGGGCAACCACGAGAACACCGAAGTTGGCGAGTTCCTCCGGCACTACCTTGACCTCGACGACGAAGTGGAGAAAGTCACTGAAAAGTTGCGCAAACACATGGACGTCGTCGGCGCGGCCTCGTGGCTCGGTGACGTGCCAACGGAGGGCGAGAGGCTGGATGGGCAGGATCATATTGATGATTACCATGGTGATCACAGGAAGCGGAGCCGGAGCCGGAGCGAGTGTGATGTTTGTGGACGGTAGTATTGTTACTTCAACATTGCAGTCAGGACGGCGTTCTGGGGGTTTGTTGGAGGGGTTTGCTGAGGATGAGGCTGGGCATCAGGATGGTTGAGCTCGCTTACCTACCTACACCGTTTGAAGAGGCAGCAAGATCTCCTGGGAGGCTGCGGTCAAGACGGCGTTGCTTGGTCTTCGCTGCGCAGGATCTCGGGCGCAAGATATTGGGCGGGATGGATAGAGCCGCGCGGAGTTTGCGGTGTGAGCGTTCTGGGCAGGCGCGCGGGAAGCTCATGATATGATACCCTCTTCCTGAGCTGATATGTACTTGTTCAACGCAGACGCATCGCACCTGATCGTACCCAGCGACATCCCTCTGGCGATACCAATTGATGCGCTGCGTGTGCGGTAGCTGACGTGCACTATCGCAGCTCGAAAGCGTTGGGACAGTCCTGGGGAGGACCGATAACGATCACCCTCCCCGGAGCCAGGTATACTGTGCTGATGCACTGTACAGCTGCCTCGAAAAGGTCTTTTGGGTTATGATGCGCACACAAGACCATCAGGGCAGCACGACGACGTTGCGTCCCAGGCTGTCGGCTCTCGGATATGCTTTGCATCCAGCGTGTATGATCGCCTTTAACCGTGCTGGGAAGGAGGAACGGAAGGACCCGCAAAGAGTGAGTACAAAATGTGTGACTTGTCTAAGACCACGTGGTGTACCAAGTCTACAGTTCGCTGACAGGTGTTCATAGAATGCACGGCGCCCATTCTATGGATCGTTGAGCGCACCTGATGGCCTTATTGGCCAATTGTTACCCTTGTCCCACCGTTGACCCTACCAACCCTACCAAGCTTTGGGAAAGCCTTTTGGCGTACTAATATATCTCCGCGACCTCTGCTGCTGTGTGAAATACACATCTCCGTGCTCACCTTCGTCGCCACTTTCCTCACTATTTCGACTGCGTCTCTTGAATCATACCCCGAGCCTCACTTTGGCAGCTGTACGGCATCGCAGCAAGACAAGCTCAATATCGCCATCCCAGATGCGATCAGAATATCCCACTTGGCCTCCTCTGCCGTCAACTTAGCCCTTCAAGCCGCCAAGAACTCGACCTCTCTGGAGACAGTCCCTGGTCTGAACGCTTCTTCAGTCTCCACGCTACTGGAGAGATGGTTCGGTGAGGATGTCCTGCCTGTCACGCCCGCCGGTGTGGCCAACAGCGAGTACCTGTACGGCCACTACACCCGTATGCACGCTTTACTGGCCAACTCGAGCCTCCTCTACAGCTGCATTTCACCTGAGGCAACAACCGAGGATGGCACACCGCTATGCCCCCCGCACGTAACCGCTTTCGTGATGGACGAGCACGACTTGGTGGCAGGCACCACCTGGATTAACACCACGTTCCCTGGTATCAACTTCTGCCCTTACCTCCTGAGAGCGAGGAATGAGATATGGCAGCGAGCCGTGGATGTATGGGAGCGAGTGGGCAGGAATCACACGTGGATCTTAGGACAAAGCATTCCTCTCATCATGTTGCATGAGATGAGTCACCAACTGCATGTTGGCAGTTCGAAGCTGAGTAAGTCCTCTCTCTCTACAGCCGCAAGTGCTATGCGAGGCTGACCCAAAGCCATCAGTCTTGGATGTTCCAAAGCTTAACGAGGCCTACAGCTTGGGTTATTTCAAGTAGCCCAGGGCAGGCTCAGCTTCTGGCGATGGCTGATACCAACCTGGCAATGCACAACGCCCCGGACTATGCTTTGTTTGCTGCAGAGGTTGCAGCGACGAGCATGCACGGCGTCATACCACCAGAAACGGACGACCGCCTTTTCCTACGCAAAGTGGTGGATCAGGATGGCAATGTCGAATACGAGCGAGCCAGTCATCACGAGGCTGCGGAGTATGTGCGGAGCAGAGTTAACCAGACTGAACTCGCGCTTTACGCCTCGGGTTTTAGGAGAATGGAGAAACTGCGCACTGTGGCGAAGATGGCCACGTCCACAAGAGGACGTGCAATCACTGCTGGAGTGACGGTAACTCCTCAGGGGTGAGAGAGTCGCGTGGAAGAGAGTCAGGGGTGAGAGAGTCAGGCGAGACGTGTGAGAGACCGCATGCGATGGGTGCCACTAAGGACTTCGACCGAGTGGTTATGGACAACGGGGCGCAGTAAGACACAGGCAGTAAAGAACCAAAGTTCACATATGCCAAGCCTGCCTTTAAAAGGCCGCGCTTAGTCGTGTTAGCCTGCATCCTGGCTCCGCTTTTGATTTCAATTTATATTTTCGTGTTTCAAGCCTTTTGCGCTTACCTTTGGCGGACCGCGAAGACTACGAGGAAGTAGCCGCACGCCAATTCTTAGCTTGCAAGAGCGTACAAGTTGATAAGGTATCGAACGCATACATTCTCCGGACACTGTTCGCTCACCACCCACGACGCGCATTACGTCGGCTGATGCCACTGGCCGTGCAAGATTGGTAGCTGTAACGTTAACGTCAGACCATCAGCATCATGGCCGCTTCAACCTCCACCGTCGACTACTCCAGAGTGCGTAAGCACGTCCGTGTGCCACACTGGGACAAGAACATCCACCACCGCCACAACGCCGCTCGCTTCCTCGAGATGGGCTATAAGGTCATCGACGACCGCGGCCGAGAGCTCATTATCATGCGCCTGCCGGATGGAACCCGTTTCCTCATTACTGGCGAGGGCCCACTCACTCCCCACGCCGAGAAAGTCTCGCAAACTCCTTCCACCCACACCCAGCACAACGGTGTTGCGAACCGCATGGAGAAGTCGCGATTGCTGAAGCTGCCGCTGGAACTACGGGAGGCAATCAATCAATATCTCCTACCATCCCCAGAATTGGAGCTCTACTGCGGGATGCACACTCGGCGCATACGCGCTGTCAACACCAGAGATCTCAACTGCCTGCTTTCGACGTGCAGACAGGTACGACAAGAAGCGCTCGAGGCCGTCAGTAGGCTCAACGTCACGATCGGAGTCGAGATCCTTGCGCCACCACACACAACGCGCGATATGCTGGACGCCTTCCAAAATTGGAGCAAAAGAGAGGGCTCCACTCTATGGCCGCGGGTAAAGAAACTCACGATCGGCCTCGGCTGTCCTGCCGCCAATGGCTGGGGCGCGAGTATGTTGCTGCCAATGTACGACGTCCGTGACAAATCCTTCCCATGGCGAGCTTTGCGAGATCTGCTCGTGAGTTCAGCGGTGGCATCTGGTGACTTGCGCCTGAGATTGAGGACCATCAATCCGCGCCCTGGACTGCCCCGCTATACCGACATATCGGTCAAGAACATAAAACTGGCACTCCATGAGTTCCAGGCCTGGGTCGAGGGCACCGAGAGTCGCGCGAGTGGTTCGCCGGCGTACCTCAAGATCCAAGAGCGACTAGATACACACAAGACATGCGGGCCGGCTTTGCTGCAGCGAATACATTATCAGCTCAACGACATCACCTCTGGAGCCGCTGATCGAACGGCCGCAGAAGAGTTTGAAGGATGAGCGTCGATGAAGGTATCGCATCTCCGCACCGTCGTTTGGGGATCTGCTCAGGTATTGCCATCCAGCAGGCTTTGATTGCCAATAACTGACAGAACGGCTACGGCTGTGGCGAGATTGAGCGATGGTACAATCGGGGGCGAAGCTAGTCGGGCAAGGCTGCATGACAGAGGAAGGTGCCGCATCTCTGCAACCTAATTCGGGTGTTCTGCTCATGTACTGCCCTCCAACTGACTGCGCTCCGCACCTCAACAATGTACCTGTGTGAGAGCGCCGGTGACATGAGTAAACTTGCTTAGGACAAATGACCATGTTCTAGAGTCTGTAACGACAAGTATAGTACAAACACCGGCTTCAACTTCGCCACTGTAAGCAGTAAGCCAGTCGCAATGATACGCCACTAATGACAATCATCCCCTCAAAGCAGAAGACCGCAATGCTGGCGCCAACACCTGCGCCCTCCAACGCCGCTAAACGAATGTCAATATCATTACAGCCGTTGCCGGGCCCGTGCACGCTTCGTGACCGTCATCAACATCCACACATGTCAGATCAACATCCACCATATCAGTAAAGAACGCTCAGGCCTCCATCTACCTCCACCCAAGACCGCTCAACAGTCCACTGGGAAGCTGGTCGCTTCCCTACTCGCATTGTGAGACATGAGCGATTGCATCCCATCCTCCGACATGAAGCTCGCTTCGGTCGCAAGGGAGGGCGTGTCCGGTACGAAGTCGTCGTGATCGCCAATCAGCCCGCCATTCGTGAAGTTGATGTGCCCGAAGTTGAAGTCCGACAGCGCAGACTTGGGCTGAGCATCGTACATCAGCTGGACCTGCGGCGGAGTTTGCGGCGCCGACATGGGCATTGGCACCGTCTCCTCGATGTCGAGGAAGTATGGACTCGCCGGCGGGTTGTGCGGCAGCATATGCGGTTGCGGCGACGCCTGGTGCGAGTGGTACGACATCGGGCTGAGGAAGCCTGGCCCATGTCTCCGTTGGTGACGAAGGTGGCGTGGTCTGCCCGACAAGCTTGGGAACGACCTCGCTTCACGCAGTGCTTGTTGGCGGCGCGTGGCATTCCTGGTGGCCTGTCCGCCTTTCGCGCCAGAGATCTGTCGCTTGAGCGCAGGCGAAGAGCGACGCTCTGGCTTGCGCTTGGGGTCTTTGCGATATCGCGTCGTTGAGATGACGCCGTCGCGGAGTGCTGAAGGTGTCAGGCGCCAGAGGCTGCCCTTCTTGACACCTTGCGACTGGCTGGGCGGCACGCGCTCGAAAGCCTACGACTGTCAGCAGACGCACTCAGCCAAGTTCTGTGGATGGACGTACTGCGTTCATCGACAGGTTATGCCTGACACTGTTCTGCCACCCTCGGTTCTTCGGGTCTTTAGCCTTCTGACTGTGCTCCCTGACCCAGTCATACAGCTCCCTCAGCGACAGAATGTGATCCGGTGCTTCCTTGAGACAGCGGTAGAGCAGCTGCGCATAGCACGGGTCGGCGGCATCAGCATCGTTGATCTCATCGCTGTTGCTGCCGTCGAGGTACTGCTGCTGCATCTCCGGCTGATCCCAGCCTTCGTCCATGACCTCCTGGTGGAACGGCGACCCTTCTGACAAGAACGGGCTTGGTCCAGCGAGGAGGTGGTGCGCTTGTTGCGGATGGCAGTCTGTCGATTCGTAGACATGCATGTTGTGATGCCAGGTATTCTGCATCATCGGCGGCTGACTGTAGTGGTGCGGTTGCGGTACGCCCCATTGCTCATTCTCCGGGATGGCAGGCGGGTATGCTGACGCCGGTGCGCTCGTCGTCGGCCAGAGTGGGTGGTACGGATGCTCCGGCTGCTGCACGTACGAGAAGGACGACGAGCCGCTGCTGCCGGCAGACATCTGTGGCTCACGCTCAGGTGCAGAGTACGTCTCTATGCTTTGTACTGGTGAATGATGCATCGGCGCTGACGTCGCTGATGATGGGTTGAACATGTCGAAATCGTGGTTTAAACCTCCACTGCCAGCCTCCAGCTCCTCGAAGATCTTCTGCCACTCCGCATCATGAGACTGTGACTGTCGGCTTTGCTGTGGTTGCTGATGTGGTTGCAGCATGCCTTGGTCACACGGCGGAGAGGTCACTGGCGGGTGGTCAAACGATGCCCACGATCCAGCATGCACCTCCATAAGTGCTGCAGTAGGGTGTTGTCTTCGATGAGGTATCCTGAGCCAGACGCTTTGTCGAGCAAGAATTAGAAGTCTCTAGGATGCTGAAGCTGCGAAGGCGGGCCGTTATGAGTGACGAGCCAACTCAGAAGCGGTGTAGTACGAGGCGAAGGCGGCTATACCTCCACCACCTCATCAAAGTCTGTACTCCGTAGGCACGTGTTCGGCGCAGCACACAATCTGAGTCTCCCAAGGCGTGGATAGTCAAGGCTGGCAAGCAATCGGTTTAGAGATACCAGAAGGAGTGAGTCAGTGTCTAGTGGCCTGCTAAGAGAAGAAGCAAGCAGGCCTCTTTCTTCAAACAACAACGCTCTATTTGGAAGAGAGGCCTGCGAAGCCATGACCAGCACTACTGCTCATGCGCAAGGCACGCGTGCCCGAAGAGGCATTGTCGCAGGCGGATGTAGCCCTTCAACGGTGACGCTTCAGCGCCAGCGCATGCACCTGCACATGGCGTGCAGAAGAGCGCAGAGCCGGGCGGGGACATCACAATGGCCTGCTGCCCATGCCGCGCCTGCTGCCGTACGGACCGACAGCCTAGCCGTAGCGAGGCTTGAGCGTCGGCAGGATAGTCGACCTGCCTGTATGCCTTTGAGCAACAAACACAAGCTGTATGCAGGGCTGATGCAGGAGAAGAAGAAGGCCAGTAGAGTCTTTGTCACACTCGCAGTGGCGGTACTAGGGAGCCCTGCCCAGTCAGTGCAATCCGCGCGATCCCGCAGCATAGATGGCGGTGCACTTCGTGCTGCTTTCCAGGGCGTGAGAAGAAGCCGACGGGCGGGGAGAGCAGTTGTCGCTCGTGCACTTTTCGCGTAACGTTGGGTACGTAGTCTTCACCGTCCAAACAACGCTCTCTCGGACCCTTCTGCGCCTGGCGGGCCGGGTAAGGGCAGCTGCCGGGCCTCCCATCGTCCACATGGTGCGATATGGGCCAATCAAGGCCCTGCCTGGTGTTACCAGCAGGCAGCGCGCCTACAGCAACAGCATGGGCCGAGCAGCCTAGGGTGTAAGTCCGTCAGATTAGGCTCATGCGTATACTTGCAGCGATGACAGGGGAGGAGTCTGTATCTGACCGGGCTCTTCCTCAGATGTTTTTGTCATCATTGTGATCGCGGAGGCTAGGAGATCAACCCGCCTGCTTTGCGTTTGCTTTTGCTTCTGGACTGCTTGCTTGGTGGGCTCGGATTGCTGGCAACGGGCTTTGCTGCCACTCTGGCTCACCACTCACATCACCCGCCGCCCGTGTTCTCCTGCGTTCGCAATGCCTAAGGCTGCGTTTCGCGTGCGCCACACCATGCATGTAGCCGTGATGCCGAATGCTGGTATCCGTCTTGCATGCACTGCGCGGGTCAGAAGTGGTCTGAGCATTTCGATCTGCGACACTTGAACAATGTTTCAGATAGGCCGTCTTCAATCTCCTTTGTATGTCGTGCAGTGCACGGGTAGAGTTATGCACAGCATCGCCCATTGTCAACGCTTCACAATGCACTGCAGCTGTCAAAGTATGTGGTGATACGGTACGTCACTTGCTTGTGCTCCTGCCAACGTGAAAGCCCTCTCCCCATGAGGGCAATGTAAAGAAGTAAGTTAGGCAGGGAGAAGACGAAGCTCCAGAGACAGGTCCCAAGCGAGTGCTGTGGCAGCTGTCATCTTATAGCTTGACATGATGGTGCAAGGAGTCCACGCCCTGGCATCATGGTTGATCGACCGCGGCTGTGTTCGCTCGACCGTTCAAGGTGCGCTGAACACATGGCATAGCCCAAACGTATTGCGCCTACCATATCGGTCATGTTTTGGGGTATCTGGACCAGAGTGGTCAGCATCGTTTCTTCAGAAACTCAGCAGTAATGTTGAGCTGCAAGCGATGTTCGCGGGATGGTCAGATAGCGAAACGTGGTCTATCCCCATGAGCTACGCTGGAGAGCTGTCAATCTATCAGGCAGCGTCTGGCTCTGTACGAAGCTGGGGCACTGCGGCCTCAGCAAAGTGCAGGCGGTCTAAGCATGCGCCCCCCATGAGTGCCACCATCGCAGGAGACTTCGCTTCAGACTGCTCATGCCAGTCCATCAACTGGAGATGCGCATGTCAGCAGGTTCTACCGAAGACCCCCTCCTTGCGAAGTCCTTCAACAACCCTCTGCTTCTTTCATTGTAGGCCCTCGCCCCGTACTTCAAAATAGGCGACAGGTCGCACACGAAGGCCGTATCTGCAATTGATGGGTGAGCACAGTTACCGCCGGGAAGGATTGACAGCTCGAAAGGCCGCACCAAGCCGACGGAGGGGCCGCAGCGTACACTGCCTAGTCAGATGGTGCCTGCTGCCCTGGAAAGCCGTCCAAGCAGAATCCAGTGATCGTCGTTACTGGACATCTTTGCATGACCGGACGCCAATGGGGAACCCGATCGCTGCGATTGGGAGGCGTGATCGAGCCGTCGCTGTACAAGGACAGTGCATTGCCCTTGTCAGCAACATCAAATCGTATGACCTACGGAGTACGCCTCGGTGAGCCGGTCCTTCGAGGAGGGTCTTGGCTTCGACTGCCATGAAGGACGGACGCAGGCACATTACTATACAGCACTTGCCATCATAGACTGTCGATATCGACCTTTCGATCACACTCCTCAAAAGCCCAATTCCGTGTTTAACCCACATCAATGCGCATCGATGGCACCAATACGAGCGAGTGAGGCTTCCCTCCCCTGCCCCAACGACTCCATGCCACAATGGGCGGAGCAGCACCATGACGGCACGCGACGAGGTGAGAGGAAGCTCGACAGCAACGGGAGAGGTACAAGGCCGCCCCAGCTCCCGACCTGCAGTGTGGCGAAAAGCGGACGCCGTGCAAGCTGTCAACCAGTTCGCTCCACCCCTATCGGCCAATCGGAAATGTGCGATGCTGACTCCGGTCGCTCAAGGCGCGGCGGCTTCGCCCGAATGTTGAAGGCTGTGTGCCCCATGCCGCGCAGAGGGCCCCGTATGCATTGAGGAGGAGCTTCCCAGGAACGGAATACGCTTCACGGTGACTTTTGTGATGATGTTGGTGAATGTGGTGTAGTCCGCAAGGTCCGGAACGCCCGGGCAGTTGACCTGCTCCCGAAGCAGAAACCGAACGTCAAGGCGTATAGAGGCCTAGTGGGGTCTACATCATCGTGTGAAAGCTCTGCATCGCAGCTCGGGTCGAGATCCGAACCCCGAACGAGACCGCGATGCTACACAGTGCGACTTGCTCAGCCACTCGCTCCCTAGCTCGGGCCTCAAGCACTCATGAGAAAAAGGCCTGACGAGATTGCAAAGGGGGCCGAAAACCCTTACACCACAGCAGTTGCTGCAGCTACTCGACGGGTACTGGAGCAAGATACCGAGGGGGCGGGGTTGACAGGGCAGCCTGTGAGACGTGAGGACATCTGGCTGGGCTTTCCAAGCATGAAGTGTGGCAAAGCCGAGGCGAGTCGATGAAGTAGCATGGAAATGTGCTTCGAAGGCAAGAAGCGAATGGTTGCACGCATCCCTCTGCATGCTGGATGCTGATGGTAACGGCCCATCTTTCGCATCTTCGAGTCGCTCAGACTCGGCTTTCGCCCGGATCGTCGACATGATGCGCGGTGAGTCCGCCAAACCCACGTCTCCCCTTCCTCGTCCCCGGTCGCTGTAGTTCTTTCTGCCTGGGCATGGCAGCCTAACAAGGCCAGTACGATTGACCCGCGTCACACTCGGCAGAAACGGTGATTCAGGTCTCGTGGAATTTCGCCCCTAGCAGCCTGGGAAATCTTCTCCGTCTATGTGGTCTGCGCGCCCAAAGCCAACAGATTATGAAGACAGCCACATTCCAATTGCCATCGTAAGACTGGGGCTGATTCCGTTAAAGGGCCGAGGGGCGCATGTCCCAGTTTCTCTATTGCTGCTAGAAGCCAACGTTTGGCCAAGCACACGCTCAAATGCAATGATCGTGATGAACTTCTGGCTCCCGTATCCGCCTGCACCAAATGCCCCATCTGCACTTGACGGTTGGCCGTCGATACTAAAGCTCGTCGTCGGGTTGCGACGCCTGACCAGCGGCAGGCACATCGACCAACGTAGTCGCAGGTCGCAACTCTCGGGGGAAGAAGCTGTCGACCATCGGCATGCTGTCACTTCCGGTAGTAGATCTGCACCCATCATCGTCAGCATACCAGTCCACACCACACACCCCGCCCCGCCCTCCTTCCCAACCAAGCAAAAAGAAACTCACCTTCTTAAACTGGAAATGCAACTGCAGCACCCCCTTGTCAAAATGACTCCGAAACCCCCTCTCCCTCTTAGCCGAGTAATCCCACTCCCGATCCACCACCCGAAAGGCCACGTCCTCATACGGCGCGCCCGCCACAAACCGCAGCACGCACGTATCCTCCTCGCCCGCCTTGGCCCACGTCTCGCCGCGGCGCCTGCCATCCACCCTCTCGATCCGGAAGCTCGGTGCTTTCGTCACGTCGGCCAGGTCCGGGTAGAAAACGTTGAACTTGTAGCCCTGCACCACCTTGGGCGGCGGGTTGTCGTGGTCGTAGTGCGTCTGGTTGTACTTGTTCCACTCGTAGCCGGTGATGACGCGGGCGAAGTAGCGGGGCTTGCGGGGCCGGTGGTCGGGGCTCCAGAGGGCGAGGTGCTTGGTGGTGACGGGGACTTCGGCCGTGAAGATTTCTTCGTTGTCGTGCAGGCCGCGGGCGACTTCGCGGTCGAAGGCGGTCAGGGTGGTGGAGGGGGCTTGCTCGGGCTGTTGCTGCTGGGAGGTGCGCTGGCGCTTGGCCGAGGGCTCGAGGGAGGTTGAGCCGCCCAGGTGGTTGGTGGGGATGTAGCCTTGCTTCAGCACCCGCTGCCGGTCGTGCGCCAGCTTCTCGGCGAAGGCTTTCTCTGTTATCGAGTCGAGGGACTTGTCTTCTGGCCGCAGACGCAGCAGCGGCTCCGGGTCCAGCGGGTGTCTTGCGTCACTGATCGCCTTCGCTTGGTCCTGCCCTGCTCCATCCACGCCACTCGCTTGCCGCTGCTGCAAACTGCTGTCCAATCTCGCCTTCAACGCCACCGCCTCCTCTGCTTGCTGTTTGCGCAAACCTTCGACCCGACTCCCGACAACCGCCTGACTCACCCTCCGCAATTTCGCCCTCGCCTTGTACGTCAGCAAACTCCGCAGCAGGTGCTCCCAGTAGTCCGTATCGATGGGCTCATTCGACGCCAGCTTGGCCTTGATTTGCTTCTCAAGCTTCTCCAGCTCTTCCAGGCTCTTCGGGCCGAGCAGTTTGTCCAGATCGCCGGCGACGGAACTCACGCCGCGCGCGGACGGTTGCGTGGATTGTGACTGTTGCCGGCGGTCTCTGCAGATGGTCTTCATGGTCTGCTGGCCTGTCAGCAACAGGCGCGGGTTAGCGGGAGCGCAGTGTAGCAGTGAAGGGCAAACGTACGGTCCAGTATTCTTGATTGCTCCGACTCTTCTCCAGCGCCAGGTACGTGTCAACGCCCTTCTCCAGCTCCTGCAGCTGCGCATCGCTCAAGCCCTCAAACACGCTCTCCGGCTCCACCAGCTCCAAATCCTCCGTCTCCACCTCGTCGTCCAGCGGGTTGCGGTCCGGGTCGATGACTGCCAGTGTAGCCGCCAGCCAGTCAATCGGTTGTGCTCTGCCGCCCTTCACCCGTATCGCCGCCTTCTTCTTGGCCTGCTGCAGCACGAAGCGGTCCTCGTCGGCCACCCATGCTGCCTCTTGCGCGTCGTTGGCCGGTCGCTTGCTCGGGACAGCTGAGCGTGACATTGCGAAAAGCGGGCCGGTCGGCGGTGTATGCGGTGTGACTGTGACTGTGACGTGTGCACCGTTATCGTAAGGCGCTCGCCTGGGAATATGTGCCGGTGTCTGTTCAATATCGTGCATCTGTAAGTGAAGCGCAAACAGACCCTCGCTTGCAACTTCCCCGAAGGCAGCCAGCGGTCACTCCCGCCTGGCCAAAAGTCTTGGTATCGCTGTTTCTGTTGCCTGGCGCCACGACAAGGGCCGACGAGCTATTGTTACCTTAAGGTAAAATATACGGTCTGCGCGTCTGTAGAAGAAAATAGTACACACAATGGCATCTCCTTGGCGGACCCTCCATCTACCACCTGCCCACCTCCCCCAACTCCTCGTCAAAGCCAAGCTAGACTCCTCGGGCTACACCGTCCACCTCACCGACCTGAGCAGAGTCTGGGGCGAGACGTTGAGCAAGCGGGACGTCAGGAAACGCGCTGACAGCAACGATTGCGCCATCGATCCCGGCGAGGGCGACGACCAGTACAGAATTCTACAAGAGAAGATCGAAGCTGCTCTTGATCAAGCAGATGGCACGGGACTCATCCTGCACTCCGCACCGGGTGGCGAAGACGGAGTCATTCTAACTCTAACGGCACCGCTACCTTCCCCATTGCCTGCCTTGACATGGGAGATGCAGCTGGCGCTCCTGCCGGCGCATCACGTCGAAGCCGAGCTCGTCACGCCACTCCTGCACCGCGCCCAGAACCAGCAGGCGCAGATCCGCGCCCTCATCCACGAGTTGCACGAGAAGTAAGCCTGCCGATGGGTGGAATGCTTGGACTGAGACATCCGCTAACCCTTACACCCATCGCTATTAGGGACCGCGTGATCTCGAAGATTACCGACCGTCTGGAGACGTCGGGGAATGAGCTGACGACCGTGTTTCCGGGCGTGAGCAATATCAAGGTCAAGCGGAGTAAGTCGCAGAGGGAGCAGTTGGCCAAGCATGTGAGCGGCTTGGGCGACTTTGATGAGGAGGCTTGGGGGAAGCGCGTGCGTGGTGCGGTCTGTGTGGATGGGGAGGCGAGAAGGCTGGAGGGTGAGGCGCTGGATGCTGTGTTGAAGGGTCTGCCGGGTGCTGGTGTGAAGCAGGATGCGAAGAAAGGGGACGGCAGTGAGTGGTGGCGGAACCTGGGTGACGGCGACGGTGTCGATAGTGGCGATCGACCCAGCTCCGTGTCGAAACCTGGCACCGACAAGCGCCACGACAGCCAGCGGTCAGGCCACGGGATGCAAGGCCCAAGTAGCAGCGAAACCGCCGTACCCGACGATATCGACATGCCAGACAACCAAGACGACGAGTTCCAGAGACAGGGTACGCCACCGCGTCTAAAGCGTCACGAGCCGGAGTCCGCCGATGATCATGAGGAGACGCAACGTATACCCAGCTCGCTCACCCAAGAAAGAGAACCTCCACCTCCGGCCGCAGAGGGCGACGGGAGCAGTACGGAAGATGACGACGAAGACCTAGACGCTCCGCCCCAAAAGCCGGGGAAATCGCAGCAGCGCTCGGGCACGACGAAGCAGCAGACTCGACAACGCACCAATAGTCCACCGGGCCCAGACATGGCAGCTTCGACGCCGAGGACGGTAGCCGCTATAGGCGGCCGGAAGAAGCGCTCTTCTCTGTCTTCTTCTCCGGCAAAGGAAGCATCTCCAGAGACGGACGTGTCTCCGCCGAAGCAGAAGGCCGTGCGCACGAAGCTGGGCGCTCTAGGCGGCAAGGCGAAAGCTTCAGCGACGCCCGAGCCCGCCAAGCCTCCTCGTGCAAAGCTTGGCGCGATCGGAGGGCGAGGAGGGAAGTTGTCGAAGGCGACGGCCACCCCGCCAGATCTTCCTGCGCCCACATCGGCATACCAGCCCCCTCCCGATGCCGCTCCCACATCCTCCGCCTCCTCGTCCCCGGCGGCGAAGCACCACAGACTCGGCACCATCGGCGGCAAGAAGGCAACGGCGACGGCAACAGGCACAGGCACGGCAAGCAGCACACCACTTCACGAGGCTTCCGCCGCAGAGCCTTCGACACGCGGGAGCACGAGAGAGCCCTCCCCGCGGCGATCAAGGCAGCCGGAGAGGACGACGGCGAAGGAAGCGACGCCGCCGCCGCGGGAGACGTCGCAGGAGCGGGCGGATAGGAAGCGCGATGAGCTGAAGCGGCAGTTGGAGGAGAAGGCCAAGGCGCCTGTGAAGAAGAAGCGGAAGTTTTGAAGAACGGCAGAGATGTGTGTGAAACCATGTAGTGTGGGCGAAGGCTCGCCGAATGCCCAACTTTCGAGATACACCATAATAGGCGAGCACAAACGCTTGGCGTCTCTGCCCTCCGACCCGAGATTGGAGCGGCCACCGTCAGGCAATAAGACGAAATGCGCACCCTGATTCCCCGTGGTCTCCACGGTATCGTCCATGTCTCGGATGCTTGTCACATAAGGTCTCATGCCCAAACATTCATCCCGGCCATGCAATCTCCAATCTCCAGCCCTGGGGGGACCTTCGCACCTTCTGTGCGCCGTTCTCATCATCACTGCACCGCTTTTCGGGGCATCGCCAGTGCATGCAAATCGCTCCGACAATAGTCCGGCAGGGCGAAAACGCGGACTCGACCAAGCGACGTCCGGCGCTCCTTCCTTCCCCAGACGCAGGAAAAGTTAAGCTTCGCCTTACCCGCACACGCTAACGCCGCTTCCTTCCTTCCTTCCTGTACCTTCCACGATCATCCCGGAGATCGTGCCGAGCTTCCACACAGGTCGCACTTCATTCAGGTGCAGACAGGCGCGATCGCAAGCTGCCTTCCCGCACACAGCGCACCCGCCGCCATCGCATCGCATCGCATCGCATTCTTGCATGAAGTACTCCGGCAGAGCTTGACTGCAGTATTGCTTGAGGGGGTACAGCAGCAATGTGCCAGTATCGATACTATTGCTACGCCACTTGCCGGCACCAGCAGACCGTCCTGTCCAACTTCTGCGACAAGGCGACACCGCTGCCGGCTGTGGATAAGGATAAGGGTGCCGGCGCTCCTGCCCTTGAGGCGCCGACGCAGGCGCATACGGAGGCCTTCAAGAAGCCAAGGGTACAGCCGTGGCGTAACAACAAGGCAAGCAAGAAGAACAAGGCTGCCAAGGCGAAGAAGGCGCAGCTGCCACAGGGCAAGAGCACCGCTGCCGCTGCCGCTGCCTCTTCTCCGCGCAGGGAGCCCTCTCGTCCTTATCTTCCTCGTGTCAATCAACACTCACCATCCTCTCCAAGTATTGGCTCAGCATCCATCACTGAGGAGCCGGACTTGCACGCATCCTCATCATCTCTTCCGCAGCAGAATCCCACACAGCAGCATCCTCCTCCAGCAGTAGCAGCGGACGATATGGCCGGCTTGCGTCCTTTCGGCCAGACGTTCCGGCATTGGATTGGTAGTGGACCTGTACCACAGGCTTCACTCAATACTGATTACTCTGGTATTCATGTGAGTATCTTGCAAGCTGAGGATGCCTTGGTATTCTCACTGACTGGCTTACTGTAGTACGAGGACGCCGCCTTCGCGGCTCCTGCGGCTCCTGCTCGCTGCAGGGAGCCTGGCATCCGTCAGCACAGTGATGAGAGCTTTGATATGCCAGACAGGTGAGTGCTACTCGCCTGCGGATACTGTTCATCGAGGCACGTGTTGACATCGCGTTGCAGCTCCGACATCCTCCAGCATGTGGCAGAGTCTTGCCGCGACGTGCAAGGCCACCATATGGGCACCGATCTGCATAGAAGTCTCTCCTACGACTCGACCGCCGCGGACAACACGCACTGCCACAATGGCCACGCCGCGTCGGACTCATATGAGGCCATTGAAGCGGATCTCAACCGCCTGAAGGAAGAGGTGGTGAAGCTGAAGCGTGATGGGTCCCGAGAGGGCAGCGCGTCTGGTGTTGAAGAGGAGTCTGCGGCCGCGAGGTTGCAGAAGGCGCATGACAGGCTGAAGGATACCGTCAGCACCACTGGGCCAGTGCAACTTGAACTACCAGTACCACCTCGCCCGATGGACTTTCCGGCGCTTGGATCTGGCAAACCGGTCAAGAGCATCTCCTCGAAGGCCACAGGTGTCACACTTGCTCCGACACAGGCTGAACGCAAGCTGTCGTATGCTTCGGCAGCCACAGTCGGTATGAAGGATGCCATCCACAAAGCCATTTCGACCTCGAGGGCCAAGCGAGCCGACAGCAAGGTCCATGACACTATGTCCGACGTTCCGTTGTCAGCGGCGTATATCCACAGCTTGATGCGTCATGCCGCCACGTTGGTCGACTCTCACACTAGCTCGAGTGCTGTTGCTAGGCGATCCTTCGAGTGCGACGACGAAGATAGCTCTGTCATTGTGTCGCCACAGAGCGTCAAGACTGATGTTTCGGAACCAATAGTCGTTTCGAAGAGCACACCGTCCTCGCCGAATGGGCATGCAATCAAGGACAAGCCCCGGTTCGCTGAGCCTACCCAGTCCTTTGCCAGGCGGGCAGGCGACGCGTTGCACAAAGACTCCGCATCTACGGCCTCGAAGCTGGCAGCTGGCGATGCATCGCTAACGAAGCGCATGAACAAGCGCAAATCCTTGCCAGGTGACTGGCTCGGTGCAAAGTCCTCACAGAATGCTCATGCGACTGCTAATCCAGTGTCCTCGCCGTCGGTCGATAGCTCACCGGCGTCCATCGAGGGGTGGCAACTCGTCAACAAGGTTGTCGCCAGGGAGACCAGCGTGGCCACCAAGACCAGCGAGCCTCAGCTCCGCAAGAAGAATAGTTCGTACATGTCGCCGACAGCCGCCACGACCCAGCGCACCATCGCCACACTCGGTGAGGAGAATGCCAAGCGCAAGCCGGGCACACTGCGAGTCAACACCTTCCAGGCGAACCAGTACACGAGCTTGTCGTCCCCGGACTCAAACGCTCTGTCGTCCGCGGGCTCGCTGCCCAACTCGGTCATGGAGCGATCCGACTTCGGTAGCAGCGTGTCCCCACCGAGCCCGCGCAGGCAAACCCAGCGCACTATCGATGCGATTCTAGCAAAGAGCTCCGTGCCGCTCAGTCCGAGGGAGGTCAGGCATGCTGGTGCTGCGAAGAAGAACTCGGAGTCACCGAAGAGTCCGAGCAAGATCCCGCGCGCTCGCAAGACCCTTGCATCGCATCTGCAGGAGCTGTCTGCCACTAGTTCGAAGGATGCCGGGAGGGCCGTCAGCTCGAGCCCGCTGGATGCTGTCGCCAACACGACGACGAGGCGCAGGACCTCGCATGCCGACATCCTGAAGCCCATCTTTGACAAGCTCGACAGCCAGGGCTTGCTGAGGGGCAGCGCGGACCCGTTGCATGTCAACCACGACGACAGGGCGAATGAGTCTAGGGTCAGCTCGAGGAATGATGTTCAGCGTCCTATCCGCAATTTGATTGATGAGGCACCACTCAAGCCATCGCCTGGGCTGGAAGACATCGCACTGCTTGCTCGACAGGGCGTTGGCATCAAGAAGAAGACCATCATGCCACCACATCTCCGAGCTTCGCGTCAGAGCAGTGCTGCGAGCAACGGCACAGAGGCCGCCCCGGCTGTTCATGCGCCACCTCAGCCGTCCGAGATCCCAGCGCCAGCACCTCAGCCATTGGGTCCGCAGAGTGTTGAGATTCGATACGGTGATGTCTTTGGGATGTACCAGGCAGCTGCCGATGCCCAACAGCCCGCTGCATTGACCCACAACCCGTCACCAGCCTCGGCGCTCAGAGCTGCCTTCGGCAGTGATCAAGCGCCAGGCGTGTCTCAAGTGCAACCGGACTTTCTGCCACGGCCCTCGCCAGCATCGTCACTGCGAGCGACTGCACCGAACTTCACTCCGCTATGGCAGCCGCAGAGCCCTGTGCACGAGCTTAGTTTGCTTTCGTGGCAGGGCACGCTCGACCACAGGCCAGACGAGGAGTGGTCGCCACTACCTGGTGCGGTCAAGGACAGCATCCAGACACTTCGCGACTTCAAGGCCAATGGGCAGGTGCCCGGTCGTACGGTTCCGAGTCGCAGCCAGTCCCCATCGAAGAGGCAGGAGCAGCGCTTCTGGGGTAGCTTAATGGCACAGTCCGGCTTGACGGGCGCTACTGCCGCTGCTGAGGGTGCACACGCCAGCGCCTTGTCCGACCGGGACGGTAATGTCGCCATGTCGAACGTCGGCGCGGAGCTATCGTTGCACAAGGACGCCGAAGCTAAGGGCAAGACCACATCTCCGAATGGCGTCCGGGTCGGCCAAGTGCTGAAGGCTGCCTTGAGTCCCGGCAAGAAGAGCGTCAAGTGGACGTTGCAAGAGACTGACGGGCAAGAGAAGCCTGTCACTTTCGGCAGGGCACCGCCACCATTCGCGCCAGTGAGCGACGACATCATGACCGGCGATACTCCGCTTGTGTCGCCCACTTCGGACGATACCTCGCCGCTCAAGTCGCCGCACAGCGCGCCAAGCCCTCATGCGTGGACGATCGGCTCCGGCGACGGCGGTTTCGCGCCTGGCTACTACGGCTGGAAGGGCGGCGACGGCAAGGAGATCAGCTTCACCGGCTACGGCCCGAACGCCGAGCGCGACCCGAACAGCCCCGTCAACATGCAGTTCTTCAATAACTGCAGGGCAGGCCACTTCGGTGCATCGCCGCCGCGTGCCGATCTGTGCTCCCCTGGGAGCAGCGGGGAGAATGTGTCGCCGTCGCCAAAGGTGTGGCCGCAGTCGAGGCGGCAGTGGGCCGAGCTGGCGGGGTACAGCAAGGTGCCTTGCGGGAGTATGGAAATCATGGATGCGGTCGAGCAGATTCCTTTGGCGTCGCCGACGTTTGGGTACTGCCATGATTGCGTGCCTGGCCCGTACTAATGCGGGGACGGATGGCATGATGCCGCTTAATTCGAAGGGGCGCAGAGAGGGTGGGTTTCTTGTTTCCCAAGGTGGTCACGGGCGCCAGCAACCGAATGCTGGATATGGGCGTGCCGGTTGGGGCTTGCACGGGTGTTATTGTTTGGCTGGCTGCACCAGCTGAGGTCATCGCTCTTAGCAGGTGTGTTTTCTTCCCCTGGCGGCGCAGGATACCGGTCAATAGGCAGGGATCCGAATGAGTATTGCGTGTTCTTCAGACGTGTTCCGGTCTTCATCTCGCCACGACCAGCTTGTGCTGTTTCTCCATGTGAACCTCAAGAACCTATGTGGTACCGGTTGTGCTACTGATGAGCATTTGGCCATGGATGTTCTGGCCATGGGCCCGACTCAAAGGGCCCTGTATGCTTCTGCGGCCCACCTCCTGATCAGTCGGCCAGCGGAATCTAGATGAGACCTTCACTGTAAGATAAGCCAGAGCCTGCCGAGGACGGGCAACATATCGCAGTGCAGAATCATTACGAGCTCATTTGAGGTCGACAGACGGCCATGGTGAGCTTTTGCTTCCATGAGGGCCTCGACTCTGCATGGCTAGCTGAAAGCCTGCTGTACACCATGATCTCTACCCTGCCCGTCGTAGTACATTGCTCGCAGGCGCTGGAGGGAACCGTGTCTACTCGTGGATGGGAACATGGCGTTGTAGGCGGTAACGGGCCTGTGACATGAGACTTCAGCGGTGCTCACTGTCCCGACGACGCCTGTTGGTGGAAGGCAACATGCTACCGCTATCGAGTCTGGGTTCAAACCACACGATGGTCCCTTGCGGAGCTAGATCGTGGGCAGCCACTGCCGGTCAGTGGTTCAGGCAAAGGGCGATCGGAAGAAGAAAGGGTGCGTGACGTTCGGGTGTGGTTACGTTTCGTGACTCAACTTTTCGACTGTACGAACCTGGGACTCTCCTACGGTTTATGGGTTTGTATGATGGTGGAGCTCGCCGTCAGCGTAGGTCAATGGCCAATCCGTGACAGCGTCGGCCAATGCTTGTGGGTTGATCACGACGGAAGCAGCAGCTTTCAGATTGAGCTGTGGCGGAGATCGAGAGACGTCCTGGTTCTCGCACCTGGCAGGATCATCGAGTGGCCGCGCGTATGCTGCACTCTGTTAAATGACGGCACCGACGGTATGAGTCTCGGATAATCGGCGTCGACACAGGTCACACAAGAGGGAGTTGTAGGTTGGTGAACGAGCTGCCGAAGGTACCTGAAACCAAGATATCCCACCAATCAAACTTTCATCTCGCTTCGACCCAATGCACGTGCGGGGATACACGTCCTTTTCGAGGGGGACATGGGTCTGCCTCCGCATGAACTGTTGACTCCACGCGGAGAATCTTTAGATGCGTTTGAGCCTCCTCAATATCGCTGGTCCCTGGCAATCTCTGGGGCTAAGGTATATAGAGGCGACAAGATGCCCAGCATGGCCGGCCCAAGCAGTGCACCTCCTAATCCCTTCCTCCGCCAGAACGAGCAACGATGCTGTTCAAGACCTCCGTAGTAGCTCTGCTGCTCCACGCCTTGGGCGCCAGCGCCACATGGCTCGCCTACGAAGAGTACGTCTCACGCCTGCCGAAGACGCTGTCGAAGCACCAAGGCACCCGGCCGAAGATTGCCTTTGAGCCCAAGCAACCCTACTCAGCCTTCCCCAAGTCGCCAGCAAGAACGCGAGACTGCTACGTCCAGAGCCACAATGATGGGAAGACGGACGACTCAGCATATATCCTGAGTGCTGTCAACAAGTGCAACAACGGTGGACACGTCATCTTCCCGCAGGGGACGACGTACGTTATTGGCACGGCGCTGAACTTCACCGATCTGAAGCATATCGATATCGGTAAGAGCATGTCGATGGAACAGCAATCGATATAAGCTAACATCGGTGCAGACATTCAAGCTTACATCCAGTTCACCAACGACACCGACTACTGGCAAGCCAACGCCTTCAAGCAGGTCTTCCAAAATGCCACCACCTTCTTCCAGATCGGCGGCGAAGACGTCAACGTCTACGGAGGCGGCATGCTCGACGGCAACGGGCAGATCTGGTATGATCTCTACGCCGCAAACATCTACATACTTCGCCCCGTCCTCTTCGGCACGGTTGGTCTGAACAGCGGCTCGATCTCCGACCTATACTTCCGCTACTCGCCACAGTACTACAACTGGGTCGCCAACAGCACGGATGTCGTGTTCCAGGACATCAACATCAGCGGCTTCACGCAGAGCAACAACACGGCGAAGAACACTGATGGGTGGGACACGTACCGCAGCTCCAACATCGTGATCCAGAACTGCATCGTCAACAACGGCGACGACTGTGTGTCGTTCAAGCCCAACAGCACCGAGATGCTGGTGCAGAACATGCATTGCAATGGCAGCCACGGCATCAGCGTCGGCTCTCTCGGCCAGTATGTTGGCGAAGTCGACATTGTGGAGAACGTCTACGTAAGCTATCTCCACCTAAGCCATGGCACCTTCTTTTTACTGATAAACTCTGTAGGTGTACAACGTCTCGATGTTCAACGCCTCCGACGGTGCGCGCATCAAAGTCTGGCCAGGCTCCGCAGCCGAGCTCTCCGGCGACCTCCAAGGTGGCGGCGGCACTGGCCGCGTCAACAACATCACCTACCAGGACATCTCCGTCACCAACGTCGACTATGCCATCGAGATTACTCAGTGCTACGGCCAGAAGAACCTGACTCTCTGCAACGCGTACCCGTCCCCCCTCACCATTAGCAATGTTACGATCAGCAACGTGCATGGTACGACAAGCACGAAATACGAGCCGATATCCGGCTACGTGGTTTGCAGCAGCCCAAGCGTCTGCACCAACATCACACTGACTGATATTGCCGTGGTTGCGCCGGATGGGGTGGAGAATGAGTTCACGTGTGGTGATGTGGATGAGACTTCGTTGCAGGGCATCAACTGTACCACTACGAACCTGGGGTACAACTAAGTAGCTGTTTCGGTACTCAATTGATCGTCAATGCAAGACGACGCTCTGCTGCCCTGAATCCTCGCTCCAACCCCTCTCCCACATCCCTGACCAGGTTCTGCATGTCTCATCGGTGGCCCTCAAGACTTGCAGACGCAGCCGCAGCCCGTCGGGCACTCCTCGCCACCGGCATCCTCAAACCACTGTCGTAGGCACTCAGCGTGACCAGCATGGCCACACAGCATGCACGCAGACATCAGCGTCCCTCCTCCATACGGGCTCTCGTTAAGCCAGCAGATCGGACACGCGGCCTGCTTCTCCTTGCAGCTCTCGCACTTGAGCTGCGCCCTGCCACTCTGGATAGGCTTCCCGCATCCTCCGCACCTGATGTGGGTGTTATTGTCCTGCATGAAGTCCTCGTAGACTGCCGGATACGCCGGGTATGCGAGCTTGCGCAAGTAGGCCGCTTCACTGAACATGCGGAACGACATGAGTTGGTCGTGGTAGAAGGAGAGGATGCTCTCGATCTGGAGAGGTTGCAGGCCGGCCATGATGGTGTGCTGGAGGTGCTTGTCGAAGATGCTGGCGATCTCGTCCGGCATGAGGCCCATTGCGGCGTACGTGTCGGTGTACGTGAGCACGGTCGCTTCGATCTCGTCGTCGGGAAGCGGGTGCGTGCGTGGGAGGAGTGGCTCGATCAGAGTGATCAGATGTGTGGCTGTTTGGGCGTCGCCGGTCAGCAGATGGTGCTTCATGAGCTCTGCCAGCAGCTCAACAAGCACGATTGGCTTCCTCTCCTCTAGATCTTCCTCCGAGTCGTCTAGTAGCGAATACAGTGGCTCGTCGCTAGCCTTGTTGGGCGGGGATGCGCTATTGGCTGGCAAGGCTTCGGACTGGTCGATTGGCACAGGCTCATCTACAAGCAACGGCGAGCGCACATCATCTCCGTCCGAACGGGCGGCGGTGATGCCACCGTATTCGGCGGCAGCCTCTTCAGACGGCCCCTGGATGCCAGGATGGCGCCTGCTCGGCCGCTCAGACACCATCGGTCCAGCGCTAGCATAGGACGCGGGCACAGAGGACCCTGTAGACCCTACCAGGAACGCAAAGCTCTCGTCGCTGTCGTGCTTCTGCAGCTTCGGTGGCACTCTGATACCCTCCGTGTCCACCGGATCGAGGCTGAGAAGTGTCTTGGGCTGAGTGCTCCATCTGCGGACCATATCGGTCCGATCCGTGTCCTGCAGACTGTTCAGGTTATCGGCAGTGAGCTGGCTGTCGAAGAATGAGCGGTCAGGTAGCCTGTGGTGCATGACTGGAGAGAGCGATGGCGGCAGTGTGAGGTCTTCGCTGTTCTCGATGTCCGGAAGCTGTGCGAAGTCGTGGGAAGCCGAAGGCTTGGCGACGTTGACCGGCCTAGCCAGTGGCGTTGGAACGTTCGAAGTGCTCTCCGGGACTGCGAGGTGATGTGTCAAGGCTGAGATTGGGCGAAGAGAAGCGGGCGATAGCCTTGATGATTGATCGTGCTCGGCAAGGAGCTTCAAGGCAAGCTCGGCCAGGGACGGTTTGGCAGCGCGCTTCACGATTTGCTTATGACTGTCCTTCTCCTTCTTGCGCTGCGCCTCCGCACGTGCTTTGAGATGGTTGATAGTCACGAATTGGGTGATGTCCCAGGTCCCAGACAGAAGAAGCAGACCAGCATAGTTGGCACGACGAGAGTTCTTGTGGAACGCGTCCTCGACGGCTCTGATGAGGCTATCGTCAATCGTTGCCGTGAGCTTCACCGTTTTGATGTACTTGGCCGCAAGATATCTGAACGTCTCCGTGTTCATGAAGTATGGTAGCTTGCCTTCAACCGAGACCTGCTGTGGTGCGAAGGACTGTCCGTTGTCCAAGGTCTTGTTCAGGGGTACAACAGCGCAAAGCAGCCCTTCATTGTTAATGGCGGTGCTGGAGGGGTTCTTCGACATTTCGTGCCGCTTCGATGAGTTGACGCGCAAGAAGGAGTGATCGAGACTATCATCCACCCAGCTCCTGCTGAGAAAGGTCGCGTCAGGGCTGACGCTGAGCTTGTTGTTGTTGTTCTGCGAGGTCTGTGCGGAGGCGTGGTGGAGCTTTAAAGAGCGGCGTTGTCTTCGCTTCTGTGCCACGAACGTTACGTCACCCTCCGGCGAGATCGCAAAGCTTGACAGATTCCTTTTATCGATGACTTTCGGCGCATGCTGGATGTCTGACTGCAGGAAAGTACCCTCTCGACCGACGGTCCACAACAAATCTTGCGAATGCCACAGGAGATCAGTTGGCGCGGATTGATACGGCACCATCTCGCGGAAGGGCAGCGATGGCCGCCGGAGGTCCCATATGTGTATCACTGGATGCTCTCGATCGTATGCAGTCACGAGCTGCGTGCATTGCCTCGCGCCGTTTTCCTGCGGCATCGAAGCCTCACACGGCGGCCGCCAACGTGCGTTCATCACTGGATACGGCGTCTTAATCTCCCAGAGGGACGTCTGTTTATCGCTGTGGGAGAAGTCCCAAATGCGCACGAACTTGTCTGAGCTAGCACTGGCAATGTGCTTGCCATCCGGATGCCAGTCGATTATGTTGCAAGAGAGCGAATGCGCTGGCACCCTTACCTTGGGGCCCTTCATATTCCGGATGTCCCAACGCTGGATCCAACCACTGTCCGTACCAATCGCAAAGTCGACACCGTCTGTTGGAGACCACTTCACATCTCGCACGCCGTCATTCTGGCCGGAATATTTACGCTTCGACTGAAGGGCGCTCGCTTGCTGGCGAACGTCGCGCAGATCCCACAGCCTGACTGTACCATCCTGGCTGCCGGACAGCAGGTAGTTGCCTCTGTGCGGGTTGAACGTCACTTTGTGTACCTGCCGGAGATGCTCGTGCAGCTGAGCAGCTGGAAAACCAGCATGGCCGAGGTCGTACAGGATGATCTTGCCACTGGAAGTCGCAGCAGCGACATAGTCACCACAGTCGCCTTTAGCCCATGCGACATCAGCAATGTCTATCGAGTACGTTTGGCGTGGCTTGCCGGAAGCCGCAGTGGGTGTGCTTCGAATCGCAGTACGGAGGTTGACCTCTTCGACACACGTGCTGCCTTCGATCTTGATGGTCTTGAAGATCTCCTTGCCGCCGAGAAGGGCATGTGTACCTCTCTCATTGATGGCAATCGTGTTGATTTCCAAGCCGGTCTTGTGGATAGCTGTCGCATTCTGAGTGGCGCTGAGGCTGGCGTATCTCGCCGTGATGCTCCCTAGCCCCTGGCTGATACGCCCGCCATTTGCGCCGACCTGGGGGCTCGACGGCCGCGACGGGTACCCTATGAATTTGTACGCTGCATCTCTGGCTCGCTGCAGCGGCCTGGGAGCCGGCAGAGGCGGCGGGTTCGGTATCGAGGCTGCAGGCGCAGTTGAGATGCTGCTTTGCCGCCGGCTCCCGTCATTGCTCATGGTAGAGCCGACTCCTTCATCTGCACCTCCGCCGGCGCTGCCAAAGAAGCGCCCATACTATGAGCCGCGTCTTGCCATGTCGCCGTGATGGTGCTTGATGAAGGGCGAGTGCTAGAGGCTACGATGCTGGGAATTCCGAATGGGGGAGTGCAAGCTCATCTCAATTTTGGCAGCCTCAGGCCGCAAAAAGGCTCGGGCCATCAAGCGCGTTCGTGAGAAACCTGCGCTCGGCACCTGCCTCTCCTCCCCAACGCACGACTGCTGGATCTCTCGCCGTATTCCCTCGCCAGGATAGACTCCCACTATCGCGAAGGAGAGCGGAACAAAAATAGCATGCGAACTGCATCAGGACGGTACCTAGGCTGCTGGCCCGCAGTCTTTGAGCCGGAAGACCCAAAACATCCGCAGACGCCGCATGTCAGAGGACCTCTGTCAAAACGAGTGTCAGCGACTCCTCCCACGGGAGGCCTTGCCACCGCGGCACGGACAAGACCAAGTCGATCGCCGTACACAACACTCCAAGTGCTCGTGGACCGGCATGCCGTCCAAGCGCAGCGCATCCTCTGTAGCCGCCGGCTTCGCGGAGAAGCCGCCAGCACTTATTGGCTCAGACGGGCGCCTGTCTACGATCTCTTGAAACGGCAACGACCTCAGACAAGTCACTTGAAAGACCACACGCTTGATTCCTATTGTTAGATGTTTCGAAGGCAAGGCTGGGCCGGTAAGTATAAGACTTGAGTCCAGACTCGCCGACATTCGTTCCTACAGATCTGCCCAGACCACTCAGATATTCTTCACGAGTCTCCTTGCATACTTTCTTTGGTGTTTGCATTCGTCTGTCTCTATTATCTGGAATCTAATCCTCCATCTCATATCGAAAATCGAGATCGATCGCCCGCTGGCAGGCCCTTCTTAATACCCGGCATCGCCATACAGCACCGCTTCTTCAGCTCAACCTTCTACATCATACTTTCCCACTCACAAGATGCCTGTTCCGGACTATGGCGCGGCTCCTCTGGCGAAGACATTCATGCTTGTTCGAGGCCTCTCGCTCCTTGCCATGGTCTGCATCGTTGGATTGACCGCCAACTTCGTCTCCGAGATCGTGAGCACCAACGTGGACCCACCGCGTGAGATCGTCGGCACACTCGCTATCGTAAGTACCGTTGCTGCATACCTGCAGTCTTGCCTTCATACTGACTATCTGCCAGACCTGCCTCGCAGCGCTCTACTGCCTAATCAGCATCCCGTTCTTCTACTCCCGCGCCAATCTCGGCCTCTTCATCATGGCCGGCCTGGACGCCGCTCTACTGCTGGCCTTCGTCGTCGTCTCCGTCATCTTGGGCAAACCGCTCAGCTTCCTCAACTGCATGATCGTCGCCAACGGTAATGCAGCGGCAAACGCTCAATCAGCATCGGCGTTCACGCAAAGCCTCACCTCCAACTTGGGCAAGAGCGGCAGCACGCTCGGTCTGGAGAATTGGGCAGGCAGCACGAGGCTCAACTGCTTCGAAACAAAAGCAATCTGGGGCCTGTGCATATCTCTATGCATCCTCCTCACATGCTCGTCGCTTCTTCTCCCTACCCTGTATTTCAAGGCAAAGAGAGCAGGTGTCCCTACGGCCAAGTCCGCCGTTTAGATTGGGACTGTCAGGCAGGAAGTCGCAGCAGTGCTGTTAGGACGCGGTGGAACCCGCTTATCTACGTGGGCGCATTGGGTGGAGTTTGCGGGCAGGCATTCGGGCAATAGACTGTAATGTAATGAGGACTTGTCGCTCACTAGACGAAAACAACAAGTTCCTCCAAACCAAAGGGATCGCTTGACGGATCCACACCTTTACCATTGCTTCCAACCTCACGCCTTCTCACCAACATCAAACTGTCTTCTGAGCGATGCTGTGGCGCCCAATCGGGATAGGCTCGCCGCTATCTCGAGCTCTGCCCGTTTGCCCTGTGTCGCCCCGCTATCGAGCGGTGACAATGAGTACATAGAGCGGCCTCCTTCCCTCCTGCAACCCAAGAGAGGTCAGACCCACCAAGGTGAAGTCAACAGACCAAGGGTCCAAAGCGGCTCTCCGATCCGCAGGCGGACCGCCGACATGATCCCTCCATTCGACTTCTTCGTCCATCGCGCGGACTGGTAGGAGACCCCACTCTATCCCACACGCGTGTACCACGAGTACCGCCGTACCTGTCCGCAAACAGCGGCATACAGGGGACACACGGCTGACTTGGTAACCGCAGCAAGCGCAAGCAAGATGAGCGCGCGTCCCGTATTGCTACGCTCCCAAGAGCCTACCTCTTCCCGCTCTCGCCGTCTGAGCGAGGCATACTCGAAGAGGACATTGGCAGCTTGGTGCAAGATGTGCAAAAAGGGGAGAAGAAAGCCGTCGATGTGCTCAGGGCGTATGGCAAGGTGGCCGTCAAGGCACACGAGAAGACCAATTGCCTCACCGAGATCATGCTGAAGGAGGCAGAGGGTTGGCTTGAGAAGGGCGAGATCAACATGAAGGGGCCATTGGCAGGCATACCGGTCAGCTTGAAAGACAGCATCGGGGTAGCGGGCTTCGACAGCAGCGTGGGCTATTCGTGCAACACAGGCAAGCCCGTACAATTCGATGGAGCGATCGTCAGGATGCTCAAGGATGCCGGCGCTGTACCATTCGTCAAGACAGCCTTGCCAGTCACGCTACTGAGCTTCGAGAGCTTCAACGATGTCTGGGGCCGGTGTCTCAACCCACACAATGCGAAGTACTCTCCGGGTGGCAGCACTGGCGGAGAAGGTGCCCTGCTCGCTTTCGGCGGTAGCAGGATAGGCATTGGATCAGACGTAGCAGGCTCAGTGCGCGCTCCGGCTCATTACTCTGGCTGCTACAGCATCCGCTGCAGTACTGGCAGGTGGCCAAAGCTCGGTGTCAGCACTTCAATGCCAGGCCAAGAAGGTATACCATCTGTCTTCTCGCCAATGGCGCGCACGCTCATGGACTTGACTTACTTCACTCGCTCTTTCGTTCAGATGCAGCCCTGGAAATATGATCAGTCCGTACACCCACTTGCATGGCGCAAGGAGGCTGAGACCGAGTACAAGGAGAAGAAGAAGCTCAAAGTCGGTGTCATGCGTACCGATAATGTGGTCGACCCAGCACCCGCTTGCGCTCGCGCACTCGACATGGCCGCTTCCGCTCTTAGGGACCAAGGTCACGAGGTCTTTGACGTGACGCCACCTGATCCATATGAAGCTCTCGTCATCGCAAGCAACCTCCTTAACGCCGATGGCACGAAGACCTTCCGCTCTTTCTTCCGCACTGGCGAGTCAGACGACCCCGGCGCCAAAGAGTTCGGCAAGTATATGCGTCTCCCTCGTTTCATCAAGTGGTTCTACTGGGCATATGTGAAGTATATCAAGCGAGACGACACCTGGGCCGGCCTGCTCGAGCACTGGCACGCAAAATCTGCCGCTGAGAACTGGCAATGGGTCGCCAGGCGCGAGCTATACAAGAGTAGATGGCACGAGTGGTGGAATACTTTCGGCGAAAAGGGCGATGGGCTCGACTTCATCCTCACTCCGCCGAACGCAACGCCAGCTGTACCGCATGGAGGCATGAAGGGAGCCTCGAGTGCGTGTGGTTACACATTCTTGTTCAATCTTCTGGACTACTCGTGTGGCATTCTGCCTGTTACGCATGTGGACCCGATTGACGACATGCTTCCGCCCAGCGTCAAGGTCAGCAAGATGAATGGCGTGGCGCGGGGAGCGTATAAGCACTACGATGCCATCAAGATGGCTGGGCTGCCGGTCGCGATCCAGCTCGTTGGGCGAAGGCTCGAGGAGGAAAAGGTGCTCGCTTGTATGCTGCGCTTGGAAGACGCCCTCGACGCGAAGGGGCAGAAGTATGAGCTTCTGCAGGTGCCTAACATCTGACCCCATGGCGACCATGTGCTGCCAATGAAGGATCACGGGCTACACGTTGAACACCTGCTTTCCCAGCGTTCTTTTGCAGCGATAAATTATAGGCGCCAACCAAACGATTGCGGCTTTCAGGCCTTCAGCTTTGCCGCGAACCTGACCGGTATACTACTACGCATCAATGTCAGTCTCCTCTGAGTTCTTTCATCATTGAGTACGGCCAAGGACATTTGGTTGCGGATCGTTCCTTTCTCATTAACACGTCGTAGACTGCTCCTTGCACACGTACTGCGACCTCAATTGCCAACCAATTAAGGCCGCGTATGTTCGTGTTATGCCAACCCTGGGCGTGGCATTGTCCACATGAATCGGGTCATCGGCGCTGAGACGGCAAGCTCGGATCTCGGGAATGGGAGCCACCAAGCTTGGGCCAAGCTTTTGCGTCGTTTTGGCAGCGTTGCTTGTTATGCTCCAACGCTCACTGACGCGTCATGTGAAACCCCCTCAAACTGCTTGTTACTAAGGATGATCATCTCCATCTCTTCTTGTCTCTCTCTATCGTGATTGGTCCATCAGGTCTGCTATCCTTCTGTGCATTTGCGGGTGTACGTGGCCTTGAAAGTGCAATGCCGTTAGTTCTTGTTCCCGAATCCCGTCATCGTTCATCACTGTGAGCGGCCCTGTTCCCACCCCCTTACAGCTCAGGATTCGTACACCCTGCGGACCTACCATCAAGTCTAAGACGACACTCCCATCGCCCAGACCAAGCCTTCAACCGCTGGATTGCTGCAATTGCGGCACACTCATCCGAGCTTACGCGGCGAAAGATTGAACGTGTGGAATGCGGGTCCATCAATGATCACGCGACCTCTTGTTCATATTGAGCTTGTTTCCCTCGAGACCTTGGCGCTTTCAGCCTGCTGGAATCTTTGCTTTTTAGGAGAACTACCTCCGGAGGTATGTCCGCCTGGTAGCTTGGCGTTATGCATCTTCCTCTCGGGTTGCTCGCATGCTTCCCGGTTGTTGTTCACAGTATCATCGGCATACCCACACACCCGCCGCTCGAGCCGCTCCCGAGGCGTGATGCACCGGTCCTTGGTGTTGGATCCCGCTCGCACCGTCGACATCAGAATGCGTACCCAGATGAGCCCGACAAATACTTCCACGAGGCGGACTTCGACCGGCATTACGACGGACGGTTCGCAAACAAGAGGCTAAGCTACGATGAGCGCCGTAAGCATCTGACTGCGCTCATGCAAACATATCTATCAACGATGAACGATATCGGTGCTGAGACCTGGATTATGCATGGCTCGCTTCTAGGATGGTGGTGGAATCGCAAGATCTTGCCTTGGGACTCCGATATCGATGCTATGGTCTCCGAGAAGTCCATCCACCATCTTGCGGATTACTACAACATGACTGTTCACCATTATCAGCTGCCTGGCCTGGACGAAGGTCGCGACTACATGCTGGAAGTAAATCCGCATTATATCAACGACAGCATGGAATCAGCCAACAAGATCGACGCTCGCTGGATCGACACCGATACTGGTTTGTACATCGACATTACGACCCTCCGACGCAATAGGACTGCCGAAGCTCGAGGTGTCGAAGGTGCCATGATGGTGAAGGACAATCACCACTACATGTACGACGATATATTTCCTCTGCGGGAAAGCAAGTTCGAAGGCTGCCCCGTCAATGTCCCATTCGCCTACAGCGAAGTACTGATCGAAGAGTATCGCGAGGGGGCGCTCTCGCAAACCGTTTTCGCAGGCCATCGCTTCGAGCCGGAAACGCAGGAGTGGATTCCGCTAAGGCACGCAGTGCAGCAGAACAAATTGCTGCCGCCCGGGCCCTAGACTCTCAGTACATCGTACTGGGGCAGGAGGTGGCCTTCGGAACCTGGCTGAGGCTTTGTGTAGCTGCCATGATCTCGGTAGTTGCGACTACTTCAGAGACGCCGTCGATAATGTCAACCTGCCTCCGGACGATGGTCAACAGAGGCCCTCTTACGATTCTGCAAAAGGTGACATGCACTCGGTTCTGGCTAGGAGGCCGATGCATTACGAAGATCGACCACTGCCGCCGCGGCTGTTGAATCACCAACCTTGGAGGGACGGGCGTTGGCAGGCTACGGATGAATGACATTGACGGTTTGAAGGTGGACGCGCCGGCCTACGTGGCAAGACGACTTGTCTCGGCGGGATCGGATCCAAAGCAGACGCTCAGGCGTTGATCCTGGTGATGTCCAGAATGTCTTCGGGCTCGCCGACGTACACTCTGGCCGTTGCGTCAGAGGAGTAGCAGGCTTCTCTGCAACATGGAGTAGTCATATAGTACTGCTGGTGGAGAATACGTTCGCTTAGTGGCGTGTGAGCCTCTTGAGGTACCCCTACAACTTGGACTCGACTTGCAGCTATATTTCTGCGCGGTAGCTGAGCTTCAGCTACTGGTCGACCATACATGAGCTCAAGCTTTTACCGGTCCAGAGAACGCTGGCTACTCCAGGACATGACCATGTCAATGCTATTTCACGCGCCAACTTATGGTTCCTTGCCGGCCTACCATTGAGAAAGGCAGCTGTGTCAAAGCTTGGCGTTTCAGTTCAGTGTTCATCCTCACTCGAGCGCTTTCGTGACATCACTCATCCTCACTCGAGCGCCTTTCGTGACTTCACGTGTCAACGTACATGTGCATCCGCCAGTCGACTACCTGGAACCGCCAGTCAAGGTCTGCTATCAACCTCGACTCAGGCTACGTACAAGAGCACCACCGAAGCCTGCATCATGGACAACTCTCCGCTAGCGACGTTATCAGCTGAGATCCGCAACATCTTCTACGAGCTCGCATTCCGCAACGACGACAACAAGACCTTGGACCTTTTCGCCGGCGATGCCGCGCTCAGTCGCACATGCCGCCAAATCAGGCAAGAGAGCCTGCTGCTCTACTACGCCGTCAACACCTTCAAAGCCGAGATCCCAGCTGGAGGCGAAAAAGAGCTCGCGCGTCGCGTTGACGGCCTAGACCATGCAAAACTACGTCACATCAGGAAACTGCACGTCTTCTACAATGTCACAATGATGGACTGCGGTGGCGCTGGTCTTGATCAGGGGCCCTTGCTTGTGTGCAATGCACTCGCAGCGAAACGCCTCAAAGACGAGCAGATTGTCTGGGAGATCGATGCACTCAGTGTGCCGCGCTTGAGGCGCGACCAGGCGGCAAGGAACGTCAGGGTAACCTTGGCACGGATGGATGGCGATACCTCGTTTGAGCTCGGAATGGTGGTGGATTTGCACGGTGCATTGGACGATTTGCAGAGGGAGATGGAGTGGTGGTGGTCGGTGAGATGGAAGGACTAGGACGACGGCTTACTCGCCTCGAGAGCCGGATCAGGCGGCACAGTACGAGGTTAGATGGGCTCGTGGCGACCGGGAGACCATACACTGGGTGTCGACAACGAGGTTTGGGATCGAGGGATGCGGCGATACCCGCAACGAGGCAGAAACGTCACGGGATCTCAGCCACCAGCTCTGCAACACTCCTCTCACCCAGGGCGCCGCTTGGCGCAGACCAAAATGGCGATATGGGCGAGTACGTGTAGATGGATCTCGATGCCTCCACCAGATACGATGGACGGTCGGCGCAATCGTTTGGATGCAGCGCTAGGTTAGCTCCTTTCCCGACGAGGCATTTGAGTCGATTTTCATCGTGGCTCGATGGAGCTGCGTGACTCGGGCTCTTGAGAGTTGGGGCAACAGAGACCAGGTGTCGAAGGCGATGATATCGGCCGTCTGTAATCGCGTCTGTACACTTCAATCGATCCAACTGCCCAGCCCTCCGTCGACCTCTGGTTGATCACATCTTCCTATGTACATCCAGCATCCTTGCGTAGTGCGGTCATCGGTCGATATGGCCAGCCAGCTGCCCTCCAAGCCTCCCTTATGTGTGCATCGGCGACTCCAATGTACATGGCCCGTCCATACCTCCACCCGGGAAGCGACTCGCATGGAATACGCCTTAGGAACAGTGCGCCATCGCTCGAACGCCACAATCAACGCCCCACGCGCCCATATGCACAACCATAGACAACAACAGCAACATCGTCAACATCGTCAACATCGTCAAGCATCCAACGACCTCCAAGCGTGGCATCCAATCCTCACCCCATCCGCGACAATACTTCCTCTTAATCCACCGGCCCCATCTCATGCTTAACCGGATGATGCAACGTCCCCCTCAAGCACATCCGCCCCGTCCCCTCCTCCTCCTGCCTGCGCCCGCCCTCCCCATTCTCCCACTGCCCCATCCACCTCCGCCACAATGCGCCGGAGAAACCACTATTGTAATAGAACGAACTCCCCAGCAAGTTATGCTCCCCCCACCCGAACGGACTCTCCCACACCTGCCGTGGATAGTTGAAAGCGGAGTTCATGTACCCGGCGTCCCAGTCGCGGTCGAAGTACACCGGGTGCGGCGCGTAGACGGCTTTGAGCCCGTGGTGCATGCAGACCGACGGCGGCCACATCTCGGGGAACATCGTGTGCCGCATGCGCCACGTCTCCTCGTGCATGGTATTCAGCAGGCGCTTGCTCAGGCGCGCGACGGTGATGATGGCGGCGCGGCGTGGCGGCACGGGCAGCGAGCGGTTGTAGCCCGTGACGTCCCAGCTGAAGACCCAGTTCGTGAGGGCCGGGTCGAAGAGCGGGTTGAAGACGATGAGGTCGGCGTCTTCGCCTACGCCCCAGGAGTAATCGTCCGCTTCGTAGGTGGTGGGAGGGAAAGTTTCGTTGGGCGGCGCCAACATACTCCGATGCGCAAAGTCCTGCACAGGTCCCCAGATCGGCACGGGCCCGCTGCGCTGCACGTCGTTCTCCGCCACATCCTTCTCGACCGTCTCGCGCTCCACAAACTCGGTGAAGTTCTGATAGCCGCCGTGGTACTTCGGGATCCAAAAGCGCCGGCTGCGCTCCCAGAGCCCCTTGCGCGGCTGCTTCTTCGCCCATTCACTAACCTTGCTATTGAACTCGTAGTAATGCCCCGAGTACCTGATATCCATCTCCCAGTTCCACATGAAGTCATACTCCGGGTGCTGCTGGCTAAACCACTGCAGCGCGAAATGCGCACTACGGTACACGCCGTGCACACTACTGCCCGCCATGTTGGCGAAGTTGTCCGGGAAGGGCTCCGGGTAGTACGTGACCATCTGCTGCTCGGACCACGCGGTCGTGATGTTCCAGAACTCCTGCGGGACGTTGTCGTGGATGGTTTGGGTGTAGATTTCCGGCGAGGCCCAGATGGGGATGCTGTTGTTCTTGACGTGCAAGAGGAGGTGGACGTCGTATTCGCCACCGGACTTGAGGCTGAGCTCGTTGATCATGGCGCGGATGGTGAGGATTTGGTGGGGGGTGTAGGTGTACCCCGTCCACGTTCGGAGGACGTAGGCTTCGCGTTTGACGCGCTGCTTGCCATTCGTTTGATGTTCGTCAAAGCGCGCGCTGTTCTTCTCGTAGCAGCGCTTTTGCGCGGCGCCCCAGTCCATATTGGTGTAGTTGACGTAGCCGGACTGCTTGAAGACCTTGTCGCTGCCAGCTCTCTCCGATCGGTTGCCGATGCCTAGCCCGCCCTGGCTCTCGTTGTAGCCGTAGCCGTATGGACCCAGCCTGCCGAAACGCTCGAAACACATCTCCTCCTGAAGCCCAAGCTCGCTATATGATCCGTACAGCGGCTCAGACATGTTCTGCGGCATTCCCGGGTATGCGTAAACTTCCGGCGCAGGTACTGCCTCCTCGGCATCCAGATAGCATTGCTGAAACGGCTCATGCTCCCGCGTATACTCCGCCGAGCTCCAGTCCGGATATGGGCTGAACAGCACCGGATCCAACGGAGGCTCGCGCGGAAGCTTCTTGATCTCCTTCGGCGTCAACTTCTCCGGCGGCACCGACTGATTCCACCGATTCTCCGGCTCGTACTTCGAATATGGCACCAGCGTGCGCAAGCCATTATAGTATCCATCTAACCGATAGTAATGCTGCCAGTAAAACGGTGGCGGTCCACCCGGTCCCTTGCTCCTATGCCTTTTCGCACGGTGATATCCCCCTCCGCCCAACAATGCGAAAGCAACGAGGACAGCGACGCAGATGCCCACCAACCTCGTCACTGACATCCGCCCCACCCATCGCCACCGTTCCCCAATCCTGCTGGTGGTTGCCGGCCACCGGTACTCCTGGAAGTTGAATGGAGAGCCATTGTCGCCGCCGAAGTTGGGTAGTCGCTGGTAGGAGATGTTGCTGTTCAGTAGTCGCAACGGGTTGAGGTCTCGCAGGCGCGGCACTCCTCTCATTGCTCCTCTGCTGCTTCGTCCTGGCGGGTGGTGCTCTTGGTCGGCATCCGACGAGCGGCTGCTCTCCGACCACCCGTCCGAGTTGTCCTTGAGCTCCAGCGTGTGCGGTAGTAGTAGGATGTGGGCAGATAGGCTGATACTGCGGCGTGTGCGGGACCGAGGCGGCTAGGAAACAAGAACAGAACGAGCGTAATACCGTATGCGACAGAAACGATGTTTCCGCGGTACAGATGTCGTTCGGAAAGGTGCAGCTTGGGAGTTGCCGAAGGCGAGCGAGCGAGATATGGCGCGCAACAACAATGACGGCGTGATATGTACACGGAAGAGATGTCTCTACGAGACTATACTTTCCTACGGTACTCCCTTTGCTAGGAGGTATCTTGCTAGCCACCAACCACTGCAGTGAACTTTCCACGGCCGCCGGCAATCAATGGACCGCGGCGCGGAGTCGAGATCGGAACAGCTTAGGGGGCATCTCCACGCGAGATATCTCGATAACGCCATGGATGTGAAGCTTGTCCCTCACGGGCCTCCCCGTTCGTGACGAGATTGCGGTTCCGCTAAACATTTACCTCGCTCCCACCCCGCATCAATGGCACAACACGCTGCAACGCACTGCAACAATTCTTCCGTTCATGAAAATGGCCGAATGCCTCCTGTTTACCGCGATCGCATTGTAATGCCGCGGTACATTGCGACGGCGACGTTCTGCAACCAGCATCACAATGGCGTCAATAGTCCATGCAAGCCGTAGGCAGAACCCCCACACATTCCGCAGCGTTTGATTCGTGCGATACATAAACAAGCCTTCATGCAGGGAGCTTGGTGCCGTTCATCCCGGGCTCTTCCTCCGCCAGTCTGCCAGAGCGGCCGTATGTTGCATATGGGACGGTTAGACGCATAAGGTCTCGGTATGTCGCAGAATACGACCTTGTGGCCACAACGTGTAACGCAAGGCAGCGAGGCGCATCTTTTCATGGTCGCAGAGCAGCGCTGCAATCCCGGGACACTGTACAGCTGTCCGGTAGACATCGGAGGCCCTCGGACAAAACGCTCCGGAGACGGTATGGCATCGAACCAATTTCCTTAACAGAGAGCGACAGCAAGGTAGGTCTGCCTGATGTAGTGAACTCCCGTTACTTCCTTTGCTGTCACACCGCTCTCAGTCTGGCCTGGGTGTCTAGCTTACAACTATCTTGCATCATATGAGAGAACGTCGGTCTCCTCGCGTATACATATACATATACAAACATCCAATGCCAGCTGGACGGAGCTCCACGACAGCCTCGTAAGGTCACTCGCTAGGGAAGCAACAACCCTTTCAAGCATTAATGCTCTCGCAGTGGCAAATCGACGACGCCCCGAACATCATCAACCGGTTTTCGTCATGTGATACTCATGTGCGGTTCGCTGTAGCTGGCGGCAGCCTCACAGATAGATCTTGTTGAAACTTGCAAGGTAGCACACCACCCGAGGCGCCTCCGACAGCGAGGAGAGCATCTTGACGGCCAAGATCGAAACGGTAGATTCAGAAGCGCAGTGCAGCTATTCCGCACGATACATTCCACTGCGGTAGTAGGAGAGAGGAGAAGCGATGGGTGGTGGAAGGTAAGGTAATGGTACCACGTGCAAGGCAGCTACAGCTCTTGACAGTGCGCGCGTGAGACTGTTGGGAGAAGCCGGGCTAGGGATGAGGCGAGGTGAGCTTCGCAGTACCTCCAAGTCGATATGACATGCCATCAGGTATCAAAGACCGGCGCATCGCTGGGGTTGAGAGCCAGGCGCGTAGCACGAGAGCAGCACCGCACTGGTCACAGGCGACAAGCAGGACTGGTTAAAATTCCCTCATTACTTCGTTGCGGTCTGGTGACGGTGATGTTGTTGGGTTGCTACGTTGCGTTTTGTGTCGGTTTTGCAAAGGGGCCAGAATGGCGATCCCACCCACTAGGCCGCGGTCATGGGCACAGCTCATCTCATCGCCTCTGTCCAGTCAGGCACCGAGCGCGAGTGTTGCTCATCTCTGATTGCAAGCATGAGGGCTGTGGACTCGTAGAGCCTGGAGCACGACTCAAGACGCACCTTTCACCGTTTCAACTTTCACGAGCAAGGCAAGGACAACCTGAGAGAGTGGTGAAACACGGGTGCGACGAGTGCGGGACAGACCCGCGGACCTGCATAGCGACAGCCGAGCCGGGCCCTGATCGGCGTAAACAAGGCTTCCCATCTCGAAGCCTTCCACTGCTCCAGCCAACGCGCACCTCGGGGGCCAGCGAATGGCTCTCTACCATTATTCGCGCCCTGTACAGACTCCTCCACCATTGGCCGTTGTAAGCGCCGACGTCTCCGTATGCCTTGGTGCACGTCTTCTCACACACCATGGCCTCACCTCCCCCCGTCTGGCGCACCCCCGTGAATGCTGCTTGGGCCGAGGCCGACCACAACAACAACGACGATGACGCCTCTGCACCCCCCAAACGCCTCTCCGGCCCCGGCACGACGCGGCAAACCCGCAGGCTGCAGCTGCGCAATGCCGGGTTCAAGGCTCCAGCGGTGCCTTCGCGCAAAGTCACGCCCAAGTCCATCTCCTCAAGCACGAACTGGTCGGCCGTCAGCGGGATTATGAGCGGGAGTGATGCCGAGAATGTGTCGCCTGCGGGTGCACGGGTGGGCTCGGTGAAGGTGGAGAAGAGGAAGTCGAGCGGGATCCTGCAGGAGATTGGGACTGCGGGCACGCTTACGAAGCCGAGGAAGCAGGCGAGGCCGCGAGTGACTTCGGGCCGAGTGTTCGGTCACGAGGCACAAACGGGCAACTACGACGGAACAGCGTATGACAACGGGCCGATGTCGCCTCCCCCTCCGAGGTCTGGTACGATTAAAGCAAGATCGGTGAAGACTCGCGCGAAGATGAACCCGAAGAGGCGCTCCGTTAGTGGAGAAGCGAGGATGTACATCGACCACCTCGAAGCCGAGCTATCTTCGGTGCAAACCCAGCTGTCGGCAATCAACTCGCCGACTGTCACGAGGGAGCAGTCGTCGAAGATGCGGACGCTGAATACGGAGACCCGGCAGTTGCAGGAGGAAGTGGCGGAGTGGGAAGCAAAGTACGAGCAGCGGGTGCAGGAGGAAGTCGAGACACACTGCGAGATCGAGAGCACTCTGCGCTCGCAGCTGCGGAAGTTGGAAGAAGGTGCCGAGGAGACGAAGTACCGGCTCCAGGAGCTGGAAAGCGAGCTAGAAGCCTCGATGGCGAGTATGGAAGCGGCGGAGGCAGCGAATGTGCACCTGGAGAGGCGGCTGGAGATTATGGGCGACCTGCTCGCCACATCACCTACCAAGATCGATCTACCCACAGCGGAAACAGCCGGGGCGCGGCGGCGACACCAGCGGCCCAAGTCCATGCTGCCGCGTTTCCCGACTGCCAGCTCCTTGGTCGCATCGCCGGAGCGCCAGCCTCGGACACAGCCTACGTCGCCTTTCTTCACGTACGCGAACACGGAGAGCGCGGCCATACCCGACTCGCTCGACCACGCGCACCTAGCCCTCGACACATCGTTCTGCCACTCCGACGCGGCTTCAGACGCCGGCTCGGTGTTCTCCGAAAGCGGCCCGGCCACTGGCAGTAGCATAACCAGCACCAGCGACCACCTCAACGGCGCGCCTCCCCACTTCAACCCCTGGACCCTACAAGCGGCGCAGAGCGCCAAAGTCCGGCCGGTCAGAAGGATGCGGCGCTTTGGCGCCGGGAGCGCGTGTCCGAAACCGCTGATACTACCTTCGACATCGCACTGGCAGGAGCATGTCCCGGCTTCGGCACCGCCGCTGGAGAGGAGCGAAACGACCCCTGCTTTCTCCTTCCCGGGGGCTGACGATGTGTTCGCGGAGGATGAGGATAGTCCGAGCTCCCAGGCTGCGCGGCGGAGGGCGTCGACGACGGCGGATGAGAGCACGCTGGCCAAACTCGCCGCGTCGCCCTTGCTGCGGCTGCCGAGGGAGTCGCCGGATGTGGCGGATGTGGCGGACGAGAGCCTGCTGCTGGGGATCCGCTACCCAGCTTCGGCGGAATCGCAGATGACGACGCGGATATTCTCCTCGCTTGGATCGGCCATGGGACGGAACCTGATGGATGAGCTGTGTGCTGTCCGCACATTTGAGTCGAGTGGCAGTGTCGAGGCGTCCTCGCCCACCATGCTGCAGGAGACGCACAGCCAGGTGGACGAGAGTGAGGAGCGAACGGTGCTGTATGGTAAAGAAGTGGAAGAAGGCGTTGACGTGCACTCGGTACTCAGCGCAGAAGCCGCTGGCGGTCCCAGCGAGCCCTCACTTCTGGGCAGCCGCTCTAGGAGCAGCTATAGTGGGAGTAACGGCGGAGGCATCAACGCCACAGAATCCCTCTCAGCATGGGATCGTCTGCGAGTCCTCTTCGGCGACCTCTGGCGCTCGCCCCTGGCCCTGGCGCAGCATTTGGTGCAGACGGCGCAGGCGCGGCTGCGCATCCCGGCGCCCCTGCGTAACGTGCAGTGGTGGCTCGTCGGCGTCTTGCTGGGCCCGATGGCGAGGCGGAGGATGCTGGCTACACCGCATGAATGCTGTGTCGCAGCCTCAGCCGCCGCAGCAGTAGCGGGAGGAGATCTGGAGAGGCAGCCGCTGCTGGAAGCTTACGTTGCCCCGTCAGCGGCGGTCGGGGTTGGGGTTGAGGTTGAGGCTGAGGCTGAGGAGGGGTTGGTGTATGGGACTATGTACACGACGCCGCCCACTTCGCCGAGCAACGGGCGAGGGGGTACTATTACCTCCGGGAAAGGGAAGAAGCGCGTGGCGAGCGGTACGACGGTGGACAGTCGACGCTGCTGTCTCCACCACCACCACAATGATCGCAGGGCGAAGCACAGTCCTTGGCTCTGGCTCAAGTTCAGCCTCACGCTCGCCTTCGCCGTCGGCGTGGCTTTCAAGGATGGGCCGGCGAGCTTGCTGGAGAGTACGGCGACGGCGGTGTGTAGTGGTTGTCGAGGAGGCCGGAAAAGAAGTGGTGTGCCATCGGCGGCGGCGGCGGCGGGTGGAGAGGCATCTCCTTCTGCGAGCCTGGGCGAGGCCAGTAAGCGGGACGTGCTGTGATCTGCTGGTCGTGAGTGATGATGAAACAATAATGATGATAGGACCAGGGATGGGGAGTGGTGGTGGTGGTGAGGAGCTGTGCATAGCATATCTCTACTCGGGCCATTCGATACTGTGCGGGCAATAACGGCGGACAGACCGGGTTGCGGTTGGAGGTGAGACGATAGGAGGGAGAGGGAGATTACGATGGATGTATTTATGTATGACGATGAATGGGACGTTAACTTGCACCTTTCTTGCTCTTTCTTTGGTTCACGTTGTGTTGTGCGCATCGATGGAGTGCCTGCAAACCGGACATGCGTTGTTCGGACTTGCTGGAAGCAGCACCTTTGGGGTCAGATCTTGGGCCGCCACTCAAGCCTGTCCTCGCAATGGGCCTGCTGAGCCGGCGGCTTTCGGGCGAGTAAACGATGTCGACCAGGTAGTGTACTCGGACGTCAGCTATAGTTCAGAGAGACATGTGCAACGAGTTTCCTGAGACCGAGAGACGTAGGAGGTAGCAGCACAGGCGAGGCTGGAGTACGACAGTTGTTGGAGCGAGGCTCGTGCATATGCGGCTGATATGCCCAACTGGCAACAAGGCACTGCGGCAGGTTTTCTACGGGCATCACGACGATGATCACGTGCGTAGCCCAGGCGGCGGGTCCACCAGTCCAGACCAGACCTCCCTCTCTCGACGAGTCGAGTGCTCGTGCTCGTTCGCAATGCCTCGGGCCTCGACGTCAAGCTGCATACGGCGCTAATGCAGAATGACCCCATTGACGCAGGGTCCGTCAAGAAACTGAAGTTTACGGAGGATGGATCTTCGCGGCTCGCGGACCTCATGCGTCAGCGACGTGTTTTGCTCTTCTAGATTTCACGATTTCAGCACCTTGCGTCAGTTGCGTGACGCTGGTGGTGGGGTCTGTTGCACCAAGCGCTTTGATATCGTTGCTTTGGGGGAGGTGACGACTGACGGCCGCATCAGGTTCATCCACATCGATGATTCGGCTTGGTAGCGAAGCGCAGCGTCCGCACAAGCTGCAGTGGTGGGTAGGTTTGTGAGGCAAGGTCGAAGGCACAGGTATATCGTGACTCGCGCGGTTTCGTCGCTGCACGGCTCTGACCGATGCTTCATAACAGTGCAGCTTTTATGCGCGCGAGACGCCGAGACGGCAGCAGGCGGAGTCAGCAGCCGGGCGACGGCGGTAGCAATAGTGTCCGGACCCCATACCGCAGCGATCCGTCAAGTGCTAGATACTGTAGTCTTCCTGTACACATTCGCACGAATTACACTGTATTTCCTTTACCAACCACACCCTTCAGCACGGCTGCCCCAGCTGTCTTTCGTACCGCTGTCTTGAACTGCTGACGAAGCCGCTGTAGCAACATCCATCGCAGAGCAGGTCGCCCACCAGCCGGGGCTCGGGCAGCACGCCGACGAACCTCCATCAGCCGAGCCTCGCCTCCCGCCGCGTCGTAGTCATACTGCGTTGCGCTTGACGAGTCGCGTGGAAAGGGCCAAACAGTTCTGCGGGGGGGATCGGCAAGCGCCAGCGCGGCCCAAGAACTGCTATGCCCATACCAATGTGGAAAATACAAGAGGTGAGTGCACATGTACATGCGCGCTGATTGCTTTGATATGGTTGAATGTGCGACGCTGGCGAGGTGGCGGACATGCAAGCGACCGGCAGCGATCCGGGCCCGTGGGTGCTGAAGTGGTCCTGCGGCGAGTTCACGAGTTCCTTGTTTCGACGTCATCGAGGTCTTGGCGGCGGCATGACGGCGGGCGCATCCCGCATCCAGTCCCTATCACCAAGCCCGCATCCTCACTCATCAATCACCTGCTCGGCCGCTGCATTGCTCCAGCAAGCGCCCTGCAGCAGCTCCAACCCTTCCTCTCATATCACGCAACCAGCAACACCTTCTCCGCGCTGTATTTCACCGGACGGGCTCATCCGTTTCCTTTGACGTCCCCCTCCTCCTCCGCTAAACCGGCCATACTACGTAACACCCACTCTGACCATGTCGACCATGCAGAATCTCAAGAATTTCATCCGGCACGGCAAACAAGCCCGCGATGGGCGGTCGCCGCCGGACCAAGCCACCACGCATGTCTCCAATGTCCACGCCGAGCCGCAGCGCGGCTACAACCAGTACGGTGGCACCGCCGCCCAGGCACAACATCGGCAATACGGCATAAGCGACCCGAACGTATACGAACACAAGCCACTCCAAGCGAACGCGGTCCATCACGACTACTCGGCAGCCGCAGTCGACAACCGGAATGTGGCAGCCAAGGCTGGCCATGCCGCCGCCGACGCCGTAGATCAGAAGCAGAAGCGGGAGAAGAAGCAGCAAGACTACGATCCTTCTGTGCTGGAGCGCATAGTCGCAGAGGAGCGGGAGAGCAAGGGGAAGCTGCCCAAGTACCCCGGTCTGGAGCGCTACACCCTTCTCGAGAAGATGGGTGACGGCGCCTTCAGCAATGTCTACCGAGCAAAGGACAACAACGGGCAGTACGAGCAGGTGGCCATCAAGGTGGTGCGGAAGTTTGAGATGAATTCAACACAGGTAAGCATGACCTCAGCTGACATCCCCCGACCCTCGCCTTGCCCTGCGTATGTCCGTCCTCGCTCTTGTTATATAAATGAAACCTTGCCAACACAGTCGCCTGCATAGGGCAACGTCATGCACCCGGATTACGAAAAGAAGGCACCGAAAACAGTCGAGGTGCGCATCTCAGACTAACCTTTTCCTCTTCGTCCACGGCACATGCTACTGCCATTGCCTCAATGAGCAGTCACTGACGTCACTCACCGCAGCGAGCCAACATCCTGAAGGAAGTTCAGATCATGCGCCAGCTGGATCACCCTAACATTGTCAGCCTGGTTGACTTCTCCGAGTCGCGGCAGTACTACTACATTGTCCTGGAGCTGTGCCCGGGTGGCGAGCTCTTCCACCAGATTGTTCGCTTGACCTACTTCAGCGAGGACCTGTCCCGACACGTCATTGGCCAGGTGGCGAATGCGCTGGAATACCTGCATGAGGAGGCCGGTGTCGTGCATCGGTAATCATCGCAGTATGTCAAGTGTGGGTTCGCAGGCTGACAGATCGCAGAGACATCAAACCGGAAAACTTGCTTTTCTATCCCACCCCGTTCGTGCCGAGCAAGGCCCCGAAGTCGCATAGTGGCGAAGACGAGGACAAGGCCGACGAAGGCGAGTACATCCCGGGCATCGGCGCTGGTGGCATTGGTACCATCAAAATTGCCGACTTTGGTCTCAGCAAGGTCATCTGGGACAGCCAAACGATGACGCCTTGCGGTACCGTAGGCTACACTGCGCCGGAGATCGTCAAGGACGAGCGCTATTCGAAGAGTGTCGACATGTGGGCGCTGGGCTGTGTGCTTTACACACTACTCTGCGGCTTCCCACCATTCTACGACGAGAGCATTCAGGTACTTACGGAGAAGGTGGCGAGAGGACAGTACACGTTTCTCTCGCCGTGGTGGGACGACATTTCCAAGTCCGCTCAGGACCTGGTGTCCCATCTGCTCACTGTAGACCCGGAGAAGCGATACGACATCAAGCAATTCCTGAACCACCCATGGATCCGGCAATCGAATGAGCCCACTCAGGCTGCGGCCGATGCGCCACCTCTCGCAACGCCGCTGTACACTCGCTCCAATCCATTAGCAGCAGGTTCTGGCGACAAGAACCCGTCGCCGGTGAAGCCCGACTTCTCGTATCTGGATGAAACACCCATGGGCGGCGGCCGGCGCAACGACTTCCGCTCCCCCGGCGCGGTCAACCTTCGCGAGGTCTTCGATGTGGGCTACTCCGTGCATCGCCAGGAGGAGGAGGGCAAGCGGAAGAAGAACTTCAAGCAGGGTTACCGCGGTGCCATGCCGCTCAACGCTCTGGATGAGGAGTACGACGACGAGGAGTTCGAGGGCGAGAGCCAGCCGTACGGCGCCAACACGCAGAACCCACCGGCCAAGGTGCCCAAGGCGGGCGGCGCGGATGTGGCGGGGATGGAGCGGCAGATGCGGAACACGAACTTGTCGGCGGCGGCACAGGCACGGCAGGCTGCAGCACCGCCGAAGAATAACAACACGGCTACTGCGACGCAGGCGAAAGGGTATGGTCAGCACTCGCCCGAAGTCGCGGCGGCGGCGAAACGCCAGGTCCGTAACAAGGCTGGCGCATTCGAGTTGAGCCTAGACAATGCGACGTTACTGGGCCGCAGGGGGAAGAAGGGTCCGGAGGCTAGTGGGTTGCGGCAGGAGATGGTTGCGCAGTAAACGGATGGCCGATTGGCATGCAGCATCTAAAGGCGCGGTCGTTGGAGGATGGATGCATTGTACCGGGCCACGGCCACGAAAGCGCGCGCTGCCACCCGACCGGGAAAAGAACTGTAGCTACGGGGGGCTGTTCCCGGCCAGGACTTGAGACTGTCTTTTCAGCATAGTACCGGGCGTTTTATGGCTGAGAGGCGCCTCGAGCGAGCGCCTGCGCAATGTGCCTATGGCGCATAGAGAGGGTGAGTTTAGGTTTGCGATGACTGGGGCATGATAGGTTGATTGATATGATAATGGCACGACGGATTCGATAAGTCGGCATCAAATTCCACTCTCGTAGCCTTTGAAGCGATCTGCGGGCGTTCGCGTCTTGACCGGGTCTGACTGATGTGAAGACGTGAGCAAGCGCGCTATGAATGACGTGTCCGAACGCCATGTTTGGACAAGTTAAATCGCGTTCGCTGCTTCGGCCTGGAGAGCCAAGCGGGCTACTTGTGCTAAGGTATGGACGTTGTTACATTTCGCCGCTACCGGCGGTCAAGCCGACTACTTGTGCTGTCCCAAACACGTCAAAGGCCTGCCAAAGTCCCAGCAACCACCAATCATCAAATCGTCCTCATTCTGTGTTGTGAATTCGCGCGAGTCGAAAAGATACCTTAGGTAAGCAAGTTGACTCTTTCATCAAACGGTCCCCTCGCGCTCAAGCGGCATTCTCAGCAAGCTCCCTCAACCGCCGCCAGCCTTCTCCACCTCCATCGCCGTCGTCCCTGCCAGCCCACCCCGAACAGCAAACTCACCCGCCGCCGCATCACCATCCCCTCCGCCACCCTCCCAATCCACCGCGACCGACCCCGCGCCCGCCGCCGGCGAGGCCGGCGAGGCCTCAATACTCGGCACCACCTTCGGCCGCCGCGGACCTTTCTTGATCCCGGCATCGCTCCGCTTATGCAGATTCTTGCTCCCCGGCGGCCGGCCCTTGCGCACCTTCCCGTTCCCACCAGCTTCCGAGCCACCCCCGTCGTTCTGGCTGCGCGCGGACCCGACGCTGTTGTCGCGCAGCTCCCGCACCCGCTTGGGCACGTGGCCGGCCCAGCGGCCGGCGGTCTGCACGCGGTAGCCGCCGGGCCCGAGGAGGGGCGTCGCGGCGCGGTCGGGCGTCATGCTCTCTGCGTTGCCGTTGCCATGGCCGTTGATGCCGATGCCGATGCCGATACCGCCGCCGTAGGCAGTGCGAGCGCGCTTGCGCGCCGGCTCGATGCCGGCATCGAAGCGGTTCGGCTGCCGCGACTGGCGCTTCGTGGCCAGCTCGGTGCCCTCGCCAAAGTGCCAGCCGGGCACGGTATCCGTGGGCTCGATGCCGGAGCGATTGCGCCGCTTCCTAAGCTCGCGACCCTCGGCATCGCGCACGATGCGCTGCGCCTCCGGGTCCTGGAAGCCGATCTTGCGCGGGTCGAAGACGTAGTCGTACAGCTCCGCCTCCTTCCGGTCCTCGAAGACGGCCGGGTCGACGGGCAGGCGGCCGCCTTTGGCCGGCTTGCGCGGAATCTTGGCGTGCGGCGCGATGATCCGGTCGAGGGCGATGTATTCCTCTTGCAGCTGGGCGAGCATGGTGCCGCAGTGCGCGGCGATGCGGGCGAGGGTGTCTAGGGAGCGCACTTCCGGCTCGTGGCGGTTGAGGAGGTTGCACGTCTGGTCGATTTGGAGCGGCATGAAGTTCTTGCGGTACACGCGCGCGACCTCGCTGTCTTCTGTCGGGGCGATATCACACCACTTGCTGCCGAAGACAGGTAGGAGATCTTCATCATTGACGATGTCCTCGTCTGGACGGAGCATAATGCGTGGCTTAGGTGGCGTGGTGGGCTTTGAGTTCGGCTTGGAGCTGTCTTTCGAGCCAGCAAGCTCTTCCTGCGCCTGATGTGGCCCGCGTTGGCTCTTCCGACCACGCCTCTGCTTCGGCTTCTCAGCCAGCGGCGCTGCATCAATATCCATCTCGTCGTTCGCATAGCTGCGACCGGCTTCTTTGGCGGCCGCCGCAGCCTCGCGCGCAAGCTGTGCCTCCGCTCCATCACTCGCCTTGTTGGAGCGCCTCTTGTATTTCGCCGACGTCGTCACTTTGTTCTCCGTCACGGTCTCAGCCGTCATCTGCGACCACTCTTGCTTCGTGATCCGGCCCCATTTGCCACCACCGCGGTAGTGCCAGGTCAGGGTCGGAAACTTCTCCGGACCTTCACCTCTCGTCACCAAAGCAGTCACAGCCGGTGCCTTCTCCGCTTCATCTTCCTCCTCCTCTTCACTTCCGCGCGCTGCCATCCTCTCTTTCGCACCTGGTCCGCGAACAGCGACTTTGTTGTGACTGCCTGGTGGTGGTAGGCCGCGAGCCCAGCGGCCCTGCCCTTTGTGGTAGAAGGTGAGCTCGGGATGACTGTCGACGAAAGAGGTGTCGACGAGAGTATTCGACTCCATGTCGTCGTCGGAGTCGTCTTCTTCCTCGTGGTTGTCCCGTGCCGGTGTGGTGGTTGGCCTCGGTCCACGTGCGTAGCGGCCTTGACCGCGGTGATGGAATACCTGGTGCGGGTGAGCCTCCACGTGTGCTTTGTCGTAGAGCGCAGTCGGATCGTCGTCCTCTTCCTCACTTTCCTCCTCTGCAAGATTCTGCCTGCCGTTCGGTTTGTTGCCGCGCTTGTAGCGAGCGTTGCCGGTATGGTAGAAGTCTTCTGCAGGGTGCGCATGCACGTAGGCCTTGTCGAAGGTGGGCTCGGACTTGCGACGGCCGGTTACGGAGGGTGCCGTAGGCGTCAGTGAATGAGCACGCGTAGAGTCCTTGGCGACCTCGACTTTGCGCACATAGCGCCCGTTGCCACGGTGCACCCACAGGATCTCCGGATGAGCTTCCTTGTACTCTTTGCTGACCGTGCCGCCAGCTGCTCCGTCCTCGTCTCCTTCAGCCTCCCCATCCTCGTGAGAGTTGGATATGATGACGCTCGCGCGCTTGCCGGCAGGGTCTGGACCTGGTCTGTAGTAGCCGTTGCCACAGTGATGGAACTCCTCTCCAGGGTACTTGTCGAGCTCCTCCTTGTGGTATGACTTGCGCCTATCGCCGTCGAAGGTGTATGAGTTAACTCGCTCTCTCCTTAATATCGGAGCATCCGATTCGCGACGGTCCTTGGTCTTGCCCTGCGGCCGGGGACCTTTCTTGTACCACCCGTTGCCGGTATGATAGAAGTCGTCGGGATCGTGCTCTTCCACATACTGCCTGCTGTACGTCGGCGTCTTGTCTCCGTCCTCGCCCATGTTGTCCGAGTCCTCGTCTTCGCTGTCGCTGAAGACGCCTTGGGATGGTGCAGAATGGTGGGCGCGAAGCGTTGCGCGGGCTGATTTCTCAATGCTGTGCATGGGCTTGGCGCGGCGCGCAAGCCGGGCCGCACGCTCCTCCATCCCCGAAGGTGTCTGCGGCTGAGGCTCGGACAGCCGGTGACGTAAGCCATAAGTGGGCGGCAGGGTCAGGGAGTCCGACAGCGTGTCCACGTGGGCTCGGCGTTTTCGTGGCGGACGTGCCACAGGCGACTGCGGCTCTTCGTTGGATGTGGCGAAAGTCGACCCGGCATCTGCTTCTATAAGGATGAGGCGGTCCACATACAACCGGAACTTATCCAGTCGCGTGGCCGAGATCTCCTCACGGCCATACTCCTGCCGCATAGTCGCTCCAGGTAAGAGAGGCATGATGTTGCTCAGATCCTCGTACGGCGACGCCGGGAACTGTTGCTTGGGCTTGATTTCGGGCCGTGCGTTGCGCCGACTGCTCAGCTGCGCCATGACGCCGTCTTGCACCAGCTTCATCATCCAGTCCGGAGGTAGGCTACGCTTTGGCGGTTGAGGCGTAGGATCCTTTCGCTTGCCGTCGTTCCGCTTGCTGGTGATTGCCTGCAGCCTCTCCTTGACTCTCAACTCGTCGTCTTGTGATCGGGTCAGAGGGACGCGTTTCGCCACAATCGCACGGAGCTGCTCTTGGATCAAGAAGTCTTCGTCGTCATCTTCTGGCGGTTCGGCTTTCACGGTCGGATCGTCCAAGGCATCTTGTTGCGGGCGACTGTGTCTGTATCGTCGTTAGTCGTCGCCCAAAACCTTCCCAGCAACCTCCTCCTTTGTTGGGGCAGAATGGGACGTCCGAAGCGAAAAGTATATCAGCGCAATCATACCTTGAGCGCCGTTGCGGGATCGGTACAGCTTCACGCTTGATCTCGTCGGCGGGGAGGTAACGCCCTTGACCGCGGTGGACCCATTGTACATTAGGATGGCGCAGCGTATATTGCCTAGAGTAAGTCCCACGCTCATTGGGCCCATTGTCGCCGTTCAGTATCGTCAACAGCGCTTCCTTTCCAAGCCTGACAATCAGCAGACCATTTTCCTTTACTTCCGCCAGCGGTGCTGCGGGACCGACGAGGATGTCGGAAGATGAAGAGGCAGAGCGCCTCGCCTCGCGGCTCTTCCGAACTGTTGCTCCGTCCATCGCTACGACGCTATACAACGATAGAGGGCGTCGTGCGATGAAGGAAAAGGCGAGGTTGATGTTGGAAAGGGCTCGGCGTCGCCTTCCCTGGCTGCGCACGGCCCGCATCCAGCGAATCGGGATGTGTGAACTTTGCCCGAATGCATGGCTAGCGCCACACTATCAGCGTGCGGCGACGAGCATCGGACAACGACATACATCATGATACCCGATGCAGAAAGAAACATATTCTGGAGCCATTCCTGGCTCGGTTAAAATTACATCACATGTGCCAACATGTGTGATATGCTTGGGGAAGGTCTGGTGGACAGGCTGCCAGGATTTGTGCGAGACTGGGGCCAGGTACCTCATGCCCGACAGACACGTTTCTGCGGTCTTCGTCCTTCAGGGGCCGACCTCCTACGAACACGCTTAACAGCGGTATCCTGTCGATCAGACTCGGCCTACGAGCCCGTGTAACATCAGCCAAGTAGTACGCGAGTGACTTTGACCACAGCCACCGTCCACTTACAAGTATACTGCCAAGGTACCTAAAGTAGCAACCTCAATCTGGATTGGGGGAGAGCCATGAGCAGACATCGTTGTAGCTTTGATTCCAGCGAAAAAACACCTTGGACTACCATAGCACAGGCCGATGCCCGGAAAAAAGGAAGAAGACGGGGATTACATATCCCATCCCTCCCAGTCAGCCACGCCCCACGACTTGGGCATAATACCGTAACTTCTCAGCAAGCACCGGGTCTACAGACTGGTGTCCGCAGAAACGGGTTTTGTGGCTCTGGCAAAGCCAAACAACCCAACATTCCCCCCTCCGCATCCAAGCGCCACCACCTCCCAAGCGTCTCGTGTCCGTCCATCCGTTCCATCCCAACCGTCGAAATCTCTGACATTCACATGCATGCACTGCTCACCCTGAGCGTACGAAGACAGACAGACAGACAGACAGACAGGCCAATCAGATCCGGGGGTCGGCATGGGTCAGCGGCATTGTCATGCCATGCCAAACATACATGTACAGATCCCCCTCAAACCAGTCCAATGAAACAAACCCAGCCATTGTGTGCCCCGCATCTAGCTGGACACCTTAGACAGCGGGCGTGATGAGTTGGGTAGGTGAAACGATGTTTGTCGATTTTCTTCATTCTGGTCACGATAGATCACAAGGGTTGGGGCACAGCAAAAGCTGCACGGAGTGTTGGCCAAAAAAGAAAGGGCATCGGCAGTCTTGGGCGAACCTTGTCGAACCTACCTATACAGCGGAGGATGCGATGCTTAATGCAATGGCATGAGGGGAGTCTCGGAAATCTCCCCCCTTGGTCATTATTGGTCCTACGGTCCGAGGAGGCACTACTACTTCAAAACGCATCCTCGCCCGCCCCTCGTCTTGGGTGGATCGAGCAACAGCAGGCACAAATGCGTTTACGATCGCAAAACTCGTTGGCAGCAACCATCCCCCTCCCGCTCTCTCTCTCGCGCACACCCCGTGCGCCTTTACCACGCCAGCCGGGCTCCGCGATCATGGGGCCCCACGGCCAGTAGCAGACAACAAACATCTCAGACGAACGCCCGTGTTCACCGTTCGCGCACCGCGAGCCCCTCTTCGTCAAAGAAACCTCCTCCCACCTCCACAGTTTGAGAAAACGACACGCAATCGCCACAAAACCTCACAAGGCCCGAGCAGCCTCGCCCCCCAACCCCTCCTCCTCCGCCCTCCGCTTCCCCCGGCCCAACCCGCCCTCCCCGACCCCCATCCGCCTCGCCACATACCGCTGCGCCACGACCCCGACCGCCAGACTCAACACCTCCTCCATCCATTCGGCCACCCATTCCCGCGGGTCCACGCCGCCGGCCTGGATGATCTCGGTGATACTCTCCGGCAACCCGTCCTCGCCTCCGCCATTGTTGGCGGCGTCCAGCCAGCCGGCCCATTTCTGCGGGAAGGGCTGTGAGAGGCCGGAGAAGGAGAGGGTGTGGATGGGGTCGTGCAGGTAGATGGCGAAGCAGACTAGCTCTTCCGCCTCTTCGTCCGGGTCGACGACAGTAGTGCTGCTCTCGTCCGGCGCCCCTCGTGCATCGGCGGAGGCGAACAGCTCCTTGTCCGCCGAATACGCGATGGCTTGGATGGCGAGGAAGATATCGGAGGAGCGGACCGGGTTGCTCTCCGATAAAGTCTCCGTCGCTTGTTGCGCCGCGGCTTCCACGCCGCCGCGCGTATCGAAGAACTCCGTCGCGTACGCCTCAGCGCTCGCTCTCGCCAGGCGGCTGCCATCCCGCAAGCCCGCCACGGCGCCTATGTCGCGCTTGGCAGCGTCCTCGCGCCACCACGGCCCGTCGGTCCACGATGCATTCCCTGCGCCGCCCAACACACCGCCGCGGTAGCCTTGCGGCTCGCTGGTAGCCCGTGAGCGACTTTGGTTTTCGCTCCCGCGTTGGATGACGAGGAGGTCGCCGCCCTCGACTTGCGCCATGATGCGCGAGAAAGTGGCGTAGATGAGGGGGTCGAGGGAGGGGTAGTGCTGGAGGGGGTGGGTGGTGTGGATCTGCAGGCGCTCGTGGGCGGAGATGGGCGGGGCGATGTGGGAGAGGAGGGTGGTGAAGGTGGGGAGGGCGCGGGTGCGGAGGTCGGTGCCTGTAGCACTCATCAATCACATCAGTATAAGACACGATTGAAACTTCCCTTGACTACGCAGCTAGGTAGCTTGAGTTGGCAGTTGAGTGGTGGTTGTGTACGTACCAAAGTTCTGCAGATTACTGATGTTGCCTTTCACCTGCTCCGCCCACCGTTGTGCCTCCTCGTTGCCGCGTATCTCCCTTGCGATCGTCTCGGCCTGCTTCACCGCGGCGCTGGCGGCACTGAACATGCTGCCCCACCATCCTCCTCCACCGCCCTCTTGCTTCGTCTCCGGCTCAGTTAGTTGCTCTTCCGCAGGTCGCTGCTCCTCTACGGAAGGCGTGAAACTCTGGTGATAGCTCCTCCCCTCCCCACTCGTCCTCGCCGGCGCAGACACAGACACAGGGCCATTGCGCAGTCTATCCTCACTATTCCGCTGGCTCGGCGGTCCCGACGACGCCGGTGTATGCTCCGCCCGTTTCGGCGACTTGTTGGTGCCGGACGTGGTGGACGAGCTGATCCGCGGCGTGCTAGGCCGGGACGGTTGGGCGGGCTTGACAGCTAGTTGCGCTTGGAGATCTGCGAGCACATCTTCGTCGTCCACGCCCGCTTGTGCCTGTGCCTGAGTAGAGTGTGATTTGGGGGCCGGCTTCTGCGTTGCTGACGGTGCAGCGCTCTGCTCATCGATGCCCAGCGAGTCGAGCTCGGCGAGCAGGTCGTCGGCCGGCTTGCGCGACATGTCGCGCGAGGGCTTGCGGCGGGTAATGGTGGCTACTCAGGAGTATCGACGTGGAGGAGTGAGATTGATGGACTTCGGGAAGCTGTGCTTGGTGCTGCACGTATACAGAATTCGGTATAGGAGAAGGTATTTATGACAATGGCAGCGGGTCCGAAGGGTGTTTGGGCGACGCAGCACTACTCCACAGGGCAATCAAGCTTCACTCCAGATGGGGAAAGTGAAGTCCGTGCCCGTGCGCGGTCAGGTAGCAGTCTTCTTCTTCTCACTCCCTGTAGTCATCCCACGTTATACCGCGTCTGCCTACGCAAGCACACTGGAGCCACGGCCCGCACGGGAGAAGGGAGTGTCATACTTGGAGTTGGTTCTAGCGTTCCCATCTGATACATCACTACGGTACTGCCTACAACACCCCGTATCCTCCGTGCGGATCGAAGCCTGTCATAGCACCGCACAGCTACTCTACTCACCTCGCACTCACTATGTACACGCAGGCTTCTCAAGCTTACAATCAGCTACCTGCGGTACACACTCACGCCTTACAACAGTGCCGTGCACGAAGACCAGAAGCTGTTGCTTCGGCCGCAGACTCAGACCTCACCGCGCAGTCCTGTTTGCCGAGTGAGCTCGACCTTCAGCGCTGCTGTGGATGACCGTCGTGACTACATCGGGTAATGAATGCTGCAAGCAACCCACGTCAGCGCCACCCGGCGCGTGTACGTCCGCACATTGGACTCATGCCGCCGGGTTGTGCCCATGCCTTGGCACGCGCACTTCCGAGGCCAATCTGGACTGTAGCTCTCTGGCATACGGCCTCCTACTCGACTTCACTTGCCCCAAGGATCACTTCACGCGACGGACTGGTAACTGTGCCATCCCAATTTCTGTGCAATGCATTTCAATTTCTATCTGACGGACTCAAGCCTGACTTTGCCTCCCAGAAGGAAGACTCCCAAACATACCATTGCCTCCCAAACGATCCCTGCAGTCTGGTCAAATGAAGAAAAGGCACCAGGCCCTTCTCCCCTTTCAGTGTGCGTGCCTCGCTCCCGCTTCTTCCAGTCTTCCCTTCACTGTAGCGCACATTTTGCGTCAGACAGGGACTGCTCATCCCGGGCAATCCCGTCTCTCCTCGTCTCCATGTTGTAGTACTGCTTCTCCCCGTGCATGTGAAACCCCACACACGACGTCTGGTCCTCGCAAGCCCTCACGTGCACGAACTGCAAGGTCCGGCTCAGCGTCCGCTCAACGAACTCCTGGAAACCGGGCTGTAGCCCCAACCCCTCCGCCGTCGGCTGCTGGCTCAAGATGGCGAACTCGGCGTAGGTGAGGTAGCGGTGCATGCTGGCCTTGACGAAGTGGCGGAAGAGCAAGCCGAGGAAGTCGGCGTGCAGTTTGTTGAAGAGGACGTCGGTTGGGAAGTCCACGCCCTCGAAATCCGAGAGGATGAACGGCAGCGCGGCGGTGAGCAGGGAGAGCTCCGCGCACCTCACTGGCTGGTGATGCAGGGGTGTGGAGCTGGGTCCCTCTAGCAATGCACCGTTGACGACGTGCTGCCATGCTCGTAAGAGGAGTGCTGTATCAACTCGAATGTCCACCCGGTTGTTGTCCGCAATATGCTTGTCCAAGTCGGCCGACTTCCGCTCGAAGCTCTCGAAGGCATCGGACTTCTGGTTGGGGCGCAGCCATGCACTGTACGTGCGGCCGAGCGTGCCGAACTTCAGGAACGTGAGCTGCTTCTTCTGGTGTTCGTTGCAGAAGAAGGAATGGCGGCAATGCGGACAGCATGCCCTATCCGGCCCTTTGGATTCGCACCAATTGATGAAGCAGTAGCGGCACATGAGCTTGGCGCAGCAGGCGAGGACGAGCGGGGTGTGGGTTGGGTGCTCGAAGTCGTTGCCGCAGGTATGGCAGACCTGTGCGTCGGGGCCGAGGGACTTGAGATCCGCGACAATGGCCGACGCGACCTCCATCTCCCGCGACGCGTACGGCGGCTGCCGCTACGCTTTCCAGACCGTGCTGATGTCCGCGATCCGCTCCTCTTCGGGTTGATGGCCCTGCAGTTGGTGCCGCACGTGCAACACCGCCCGATCCGTGCGTCGATGCAGCAAGTCCATCAGATCCTTCACCCACATGCTACGAGGCTCGCCAGCAGCAGCCAGTTCGAAGTCCTCGAGGTCCATCGTGTAAGTGATCTCTTGCACTGGCCGCAGCTGGCCGTCCTCGCCCCTCAAGCACGTGGACCGCTCGATCGTAAGCTTATCAACACCGGCTTCGCGAAACGTGACGGCTTGGAGCGCCGTCTCGCCGGCGTACTGCTGGATGTACCACATCTGATCCTTCCATAGAAAGGCATTGAACTGAGTAGTCCGCTGTTCGAGGATTTCAACGGCATGGCGGCCTGTGGCTGCCGTGTTCACGACGATGGCGACGGCGGCGTGGCCTTCGCGGCTGCTGTGGATGGCGACTGCTTCGTCTTCGATGATCCGGCCCGGTTCGTAGCGGTCTTTGGAGTTGGCGACGGGAATCAAGACGCATGCTTCAAGCGGCAGGTCCAGATATTGCAGGAGCTCGACGCATGGGTAGACGATGCTGGTTCTGTGGTGTGGCTGGAAGACGCTAGGCTGGCTGGTCGACTCGGTCATTGAGGCGGCCTGCTGGTGGTGCATCTTGGAAAAGGCCATGAACGTGCTCGGCACGTGGCCGCGCAAGTCAGAGTGTAGTGTATCGATGGTGGGGCTTGAATGCGGTTTTTGCTGGCCTGGTCGTTGGGGCCCTCGCTTGCTGATGTCCTGCACAGCTGTTCAATACACACGGTACACGTAAGTGAGTGAGTGGAGTGTAAGTGAGTAGAGTGCGAGTGAGTGGAGGAGGGGGGCTGCATGATTTTGTGTTGGCCGAAGCCGTCGACACAACACTTTGAGTTAGGGGTTGACACAATGTCGTTGTTTCGGAGCCTGCGTGCACTCCTCGCAGACATAAGAGAAACAACGAAACTGACAATGGTATTGTGCTTGTGCTAACGATGCAGTGATGGCGAACAACAGTCTGCACGTGTTCCCACCTGACAGTAGCAACTCTTCACATGTTGCTCCCTACCCACTGTCCAGCAGATCTATCAGCTTTGCTTCTTGAGAAGCATTTTGGAAAAGTCAACGTGCACTGGTTGCGATTAACAAAAAGCAACATAAGGTTGGTTGGCAAAGCATCGTTACATTTCGTGAAATTACTATATTGATATCTGATCTCCAACAGGCTTCAACAGGCGACCGGAGGAGTCTGGGCATCCGGGTGATTGGCCGATCAACCATTCGGAAACGAATTGAGCAACTTCGGAAGGAGCGACCGGCGCCCTCTACAAACTACTCCATCTCCTCCATGTCGTCCAGAAAGCTCCGTGGGTGTTTGGATCCTCGCCAGACCGAGGAGGTCTTCGGCTTCCTACGCTTCTCGCCTATTGCCTTCTTCATGCGCTGTCCGTCAGGACCGTCGCGACCCTCGAACGTCTCCAGATGATCCGGATGGTAGAACATCATCTCCCCATGGCTGTGCCAACCCCGGAAGTGCCCTTCGCATTGGCACCGGCGCAGGTGACAGAACTGCAGCGTACGACTCAAATTCCTCATCACGAACACCAGGAAGCCCGGTCGCAGACCGAGATTTGCGCAGATCGGATAGTCCCATACTGCCCCTTTCTGCTCGCTGTTGAGGCACTTGCCTGCGTCACTTGCGAAGAACTCCTCGACGAGCATTTCGACCATGCTCACGTACAGCTCCTCATTAAGCTCGTCAGTCGACATGGTGGCTTTGTCGAGTTCGGCAAGGACTTTCGCTAGCGTCTTGGTGACTTGAGTATACTCTGGACTCCTCGCCGGCTGCAGGTGCAGTGGAGTCGAGCTCGCTTCTTCGCGCAGAGCGCCATCCGTCATCACCTTCCACGCCTGACCAATTAGTCGAGAGTCGATCGTGAGCGGCTGCAGGTTGTCCGCAGCATGGTTCTCGTCGAGTCTAGCACAGGTCCGCTCGAATGTCTCGAAGGAATTGAAACTGGCGTTGCTGGGATCGTAGGAGCGATAGATGCCGTCCGTGGTACCGTACTTGAGGAACTCGATAGAGGGCCCGTCGAAGTAATGGTCTCGACAGTGAGGACAATCAGCCGCGCTGCCCTTTTGCTGACACCACCGCAAGAAATCTGCACGGCAGATCGCGTGCTTAGGGTCGCATTTGGGAGTGAAACGGGCATGTTCGTGACCGTCATACTCGTTACCGCAGATCGGGCAGTCCTCGTCCTGTTCGTCCCAGGAGTTCGGAACCTTTGCTTTCGACGTGCGTGCAAACTGCTCGTACGGAAGACAGCGTCGTGCCTTCCAGATAGTAGGAACGTCAGTGAGGTCTAACGCTCCAAGCTGGATGTTGACATGCCTGACGGCGTGGTTAGTCTTGCGATAGATGACGTCGAGGATGTTCTGATGCCAAAGTTCGGCACATTTTAAATCCTCGAATGCCTGCAGTGTCATCATGTGTTTGCTGGCGTGCTCATAGGCCTCGCCATCCGGTGACCTCAGGTCCGAATGCAGATGGATCGTGATCATGTCGACGTCCATCACATTCCCCGTTCCTGCCACCGAGGCTTGCCCAAGGTGCGTGCACACCCCGAGTGTTGTCCTTCCGCGGCATGAGCTGATCACTCCGAGCTCGTGGAGGAAGCCTTGGCCGCCGAAGGGTGTTTGGAGCGCATCGTCACGAGAGGCTTCCTCCAGATGTTGCGCTGACAGCTCTTTGGTCGCCTTCGTCACGGTGAAGATGCTGGATTCTGCCTCGTTCTCACGGCTTGCATAGTAGGTTACTTCTTTGTCAGCGATTAGCGGACGTGGAGCATATCGATTCTCGGAGTCATGAATGGGGAAGAGCTTGTTCCTGTACTCCTTGGCGTACGGATAGATGACCTCGATCATGTGGTGCGGCTCGAAGACGCTAATCTGAACGTGTGCGCTCATGGTAGTGCCTGTGGGTTTGGAGGTCGTCGGGAAATTCGAGGCTGGCATTCTCTGTGAGCTTTGTGGAGGTCGATGATGTGCTTCCGGAGCACAAATTGAATAGTCTTGTCTGATAAACGGAAGGAGCCGCAGGGCCGGAGAGCAGCTGCAGCTTATAACACTTCGTCGCCAGCACAATGCCGCGAGGGTGCATCATTCACCGCATGAAGCTTGAAAGCTGCGCCGGAGAGCAGACAAAGGAGACTAGAGAGCGACAAGCGCATTGTGAAGTCTAACAATGGCCTTGATGGGCAGTCGCTGACGGCAGTTGCTGCTATCGAGCTGTAGCAGCAGGCCACAAAGAGCTCGGCAGCCGTTTGAGCGCAACGATTGCACATGACAGCCCATGAAGTCCTAAAGTGTATGAGTGTGCTGGCGCTTGCAATGCTGCCCTACATGACGTGCAGAAAACCAACGTTCTTTGCGCGAATAGCTCGACCGCAGAAAAAGAGTATTGTGCTGAACGATGTCATACTCCAGTAGCCTGCGCAGATAGGTCCAAGTCTCGAGGACTGAGAAGGTCATGAGAAAGACGCGAAGAATCGTAGCATAACTGGTCCAGCAACCTGAGCCCTCGATAGTGATCGCTAATTAGCTGCCCTGCAACAGGAATCTCGCGATCACGCACGTCCCAGGCTTGAAGGATGAGTCTCCCGGGTTCAACTTGTGGTCCACTACGGTCGACATGCCTTCGCGTCAGGGTTGTAGTACTCTCTGAGCCCGTGGAAATGGTAATACACAGGCTGGCACCGGCACACACGAAGCTGAGCATGTCGCAACATGCGAGACACTGTTCGCCGAGCGAACTCGTTGAAGCCAGGTCTGAGGCCAATGTCGTCCACTGCAGGGCATTCGAGCTTCAGTCTCTTCGCCACATGGCCCGGAATGGTCTTGGAGACACTGCTTTGAAGGCAGCGCTGTATGAAGACATGATTGACGCTCTTCATCAGCCTCGCAAAGAGATCTGATATCGGCAAATACCGGCCGTGTAGTGAAAGTAGTGCTCCTCTCAGTGCTTCATTGAGTATTGCCACTTCTGGTGTTCTGGCAGGCTGCAAGTGCAGTGGCGTCGAGCATGCACTTTGTAGCAAAGCGCCTGCCACTAGTGACTCCCAGATGTGGTGAAGCGCCTCGCTGCGTACCGTGATCTCCTGCTTGTCGTTCTCCGCATGGTTCTTGTCAAGGTCCGTGCACGAGCGTTCGAAGTTTTCCCAGTCGTCAAAGCGCTCGTCTCGGTCATACGCCTTGCCTCTGACGCCATACTTGAGCCAGGCAATCGTGGCATCGTCATCAAACACCCTACGTCGGCAGTGTGGACAGCTCATCTTCTCCGGACCTTCAGCATGACACCATTCCAGCATGCAGGCTCTGCAGAGGATGTGTTTCGGGTTGCATCTGAGTGCGATCGGCTGTCGCTCGTTGTTGTTGAACTCTTGGACGCAGGTGAGGCATTGTTCGTCGGCGCCAACTGTCGTGAGCGAGACAGCGCTCGATACCGTGGAGAGCACATCTTCGAATGGCATACGCCGCGCTGACTTCCAAGTGACTGAATGATCCGGTATGAGTTGCATCTTCGAACGCACCTCTACGTGCCTGAACGCGCGGTCGGAGAAGCCGCGAATAAGATCCCGGATGTCGAGCGACCATTGCTCCGGCCTGTCAATAGCATCATATGTCTTCAGCTGCATCTCGTACTCGGCGAAGCTTTTCTGATCTTTTCCCTTGGCGAGTCGGAAGACCGTTCGACGAGCTATGCGGAGCATGTCCATGGGCTCTCCGGATGCGTGTGTTTTGTAGGTCAGTATGCGCAGCTTAGTAATGCCGTGACCGCTGGTCGCAAGCTTCATGTCGTGTATGAGTCTCGAGTCGTCGCTGAAGTCTCCCTTGGATGCCCACAGATCCGTGGAACCGAAGCATGCCTGTGTACAGGAAAAGAACCTAGTCTCCGGCCAATTGTCACGGCTGGTGTTGTGTATCACCGCCACGTCGCTGATCAAAGGCTTGGGCTCATCTCTCAAAGCAGAGTCGTAGACGGGTGCCAGTGCCAGCTCCTCACTTTCGCCCCGTAGTAGATCTTTGAACGGGTACACTAGCATCACCAAGTGATGCGGTTTGAAGATGCTTACGCCTTCAGGTGAGTTGACGTTCTCCATGCTGCACTTAGATCCAAGCTAGAGTGTAACCGGGACGTCTTCAAGGGCTGCTGCGGTGACTTCGGAACTTCCACTTGGATCGGTGTATATGTACTGATGACAAGCGCGAGAGCAATCGTAAGTCGAGGTCGTTGACCATGACTGTATGGCATCTGTGCTGGCAGACTTAGGCTGTTCACCAAAGCCCATTGTGTTGTTTGCTGGATCATGGTACACACCATCACATGTGAATGACAGCCGCGTTGGAAAAACAAAGAGCGGCAGCGAGAACTTTCCATCATTCACTGTCTCGCTGCGCTGGATCTGCATGCCGCTGTCCCAAATGATCGAGCAGAGTAGTAAGCGACTTGAGCATAGGGAAAGCGAGCTTCAGCGATTATGCCACAAACCGCCCATACGCTCGGAAGCATGTTTGAGGGAACCAATGAACAATGGGATAGTCCACAAAAAGTAGTGACGGGACAGGTAGGTACGCCTTGACAACGAGTGGCACGAAATAGCGAGAGCTTACTATGCTGGCGAAACGGACCATTTCCCAGTTACTCACTGCATCGTACTGTACCTGAGAAAGGCCATACCCTCGTGCTCCATTTCCAATACTTAAGATATTTCGTCGGCGCCTTTCAATTGCCTCGTACCTAGACACCTGGCCGCTGCACCTTGTGAGTTGTGACACGAAGCCTTTGTGGAATCCAGGTAGCCTAGCAACGACCGACTATACTGTTATCTCGAGGCTCTTGCGTCTCTGTCTCGGGTCGCGGACGCCCAATGGTGGTGTACGACGACAGTGATGGAGAGTATGTAGTGGTGGAACCGAGTGGACGTGGGTGAAAGCGGAGATTGCCACACGTGACATGTCCAACCCTGTCTCTTGGCCAACGGGCCGTTTCTTTCCCTTCGCCTGGCCGTCATCGAACTTCCTCCGCAGCACGCATCACGCTCGCGGGCTTCGCAGCTGCCACTTCGTGCAAGAAGCAAAAATGTTTTACAGGCGTGAGACGCACACTGAACGGAGGCTTCAGATCTCTGCCTCGCGCCTATCTCGTGTCTGTTTCTGCCTGTCCACCGAAACGCGACAAGCCTGCCGGGAACCAGTCTGGTCCACGACAGCGCGAAAATGGCCCGCAGTACATGTATCGACGACATACTGTTTCTCAGCCTGAACATGTAGTTGCTCACATTGGCTGCATGAGTAGCACAAGTTCGAAGGCTCTGATGTAAGTACAACATGCAGGTAACTAAACCCGATACACTGGTTCGAATGCTTGTCATCCTCTTCTCCATCTACGCCGTGTCGATCTCGTTTTCTTCAAACAACGGGCACGATGTCCGTGTCCTCATCGAAAGAGAAGTACGTTGCGTCCTCACCTCACACGCGAAGCTCCACCCGAGGACTTCATTAGCGAACCAGAAATGTCAAGAACGCAGACGCCGCCCTTGACTACCTACGGAATGAAGGGGCGGTTCGCTCGAAGACCACCAAAGACGAGAAGCAGTTGGTGGGGGAGATTGACTGGATGATCATGCTCCTGATGTGCTGCTGCTACTGCTTTCCGTACCCCGACAAGACCCTCGTCGACGACGGAAATGTCATGGGTCTCGAGGATACGCCAACGTCACCAAAGCGCACTTCAGCAGTCTCGCGCTCGTCTTCCACGTTACATACCTGGCTTTTGAGTTCCCGCATGCGTAGGTATGCAAGACTGCCAAGAAAAGCTAGATACGTATGGACCATGCTTTCTTTCTGGGGCGTAATTGTTGCAGTCACCTCGGTCTGCAAGAATCATGGTGCGCTGGTTACGAGTAGGGTCCTTCTTGGCCGCTTCGAGAGCGCTGTGGCTTTGTACCTGATCCCCATAACCTCGATGCCATACAAGCGCAACGAGCAGCCACCTAGAATCGGCCTGTGGTACCTTCATCATCGTAGGCAGCTTGATCTCCTTCGGCTTCTAGCACTACTACAAGCTGGCAAATCATGTTCCTCGTAGTCGGACTGCTACCCGTCACGTCCGGTATCTTGGTGGTCTTTCTGCTGTCGGAAAAACATATAAACAGCCGACCACCCACGAGGAGAAAGTCTGGGCTATTGAGCGCTCGTGGGTTGATCAGATGCGTGTGCGATTTCCTCGCAGTGCGCGCAGAAGTGAAGGGTCGAAGCCAACTCTGCCGGCTGCTATGTTTGGAGACGTCCGTAGCAGGGGAAGCCACGACACAACTTGCAGTTCTTGGTATATGAATAGTCTTCGCTATGAATACCTTATGCTAGATGTGTATGATTGGAGCGCGGTAGTTCGACGCCAACGCGAAACATGCAGGACGCCATGATGCTAGCCGGATCGAGATGCGCGCAAAGAGGTCGCATCATGCATGCGCTTCCCACCCTCCAGAAACAGGATATACTGCGCAAGCTTTGCTTCCATCTCCGGAGTCCGTGGTCGCCTTCGATCTCTCCGAAGAGTTTTGCAATCCTGACGTGAGGTTCTACTTGACGAGGCGAATATCCGAACTCACGTGATACCGCACACATCTCAGCTGGAGGCAGGCTGACATCACTTCCACGCGGACTCGTCTCGTCTCGCCAAGGATCTGGGATGCTGCACGCAAGACCTGCGCAGGCCTCGCCCACCTCCGACTGGCTACACTCGAGACACCACCGAGTCGCACGACCATCGCAGCGCAGTCACAGAGTCTTCACCACTCCGCTTCACAACCCCCTTTCCCTCGGTATCACCGACACGACATTCGCTTTATAGACCGTCGCCGCCAGCCCGCCAGCCCGCGCCGCAGCCGCAATCCCCTGGAGCGCATACGGAGACGTGCAGCTAGCTGAAGAGAGCCCTCGACGAAGCGCACCGTGGACGCCACTGTACGACGACTTCACACGCCTTTGCGACGCAGCATACAACATTTGTAATTGGTTCCCTTTCACGTCTGGCGGGCATCTAGGGCGGTAGTACGGCTGGCGCGGCCCTTTCCCAGGTCTGACATTACTGGGGACCGTGTGCCGACCTGCACACTTCCATCCGACTACGCATCGACCGTGTGTCCCCGAACCACGACGCAGAATTAGGATCATGTCGAGGCAGGAATAACGTTGCAAGATGCCGGGATACAGGAGACCGCACACCACGGCTTTCGCGCCTGGCGATCTGCAGGGTTTTGACACGCTCGAGAAGGCGTTTCGAGTCAAGCAGTGGTCGGGTCCTCGTCTAGACAAGAGCCAGGTGCTTGATGTAAAGCGACAGTCGGCTCCCGCGACGTATGCGGACATACCAAGTTCGGAAGACGGTAGCGCTGGCTCGCAGACAACGGAAGGAGGGCCAAAGCATGGGAATACTCGTGGACCGGATACTGAGACAAGAAAGGAGAGTGCGCACCAACTTGTGACGCCACTGCATGAGCGATCGAATGGCCTGATGCTTAGGCATACGTCTGGCAAGGTTGTGACGCCTCCTCACCTGACCAGGGAGAATTCTGGCCTTCCGCCCACGCCACCAACGATGGCTGACTCCGATGACGTGAAACCCAGGACTGAGAGTTTGACTTCGAACCTCCAGTTTGCCGATGCTGTCCGCAACGCCTTGCAGACCCAAAAGTCGGGATTGAGCACACCAGGGCCATATCTACCGACACCCGATCCGTCTCCACCCGGTACTAGCGACAACCTGGCTTCATCCTCACTGCAACGGACCCACCTCCATCCAGTTGGTGCGCACCACCTGCGGCAGTATCCTAGTTCCAGAGCCGATTCGTATCATACTGCGCGAGAGGCTCCAACTCCCAGTGCTAGCCAACTGCACCTGCCGCATACTCCTTCTCCTGAACTGCAATCTTCTTCTTTCTGGACTGATTCAATTCGTGGTTTACATTCCGGTGCTGCTGGTGTTGGTTTGGCGAGCGTGCAAGAGACGCCACCGTCATCATATGAACGATTTTGCCAAGATCAAGCGAGCGCAGCCAGCGAAACCAGTGGCCGAAGTTCAACCCCAACGCCAGTCCACCGTCTCACACAGCGTCCACGATCTCCATACCAAGCAGTTGCATCCGACAGTGACTTTGACAAGCATATCAGCTACATTTCCGACCGGTCATTCGAACAACAGGCCAGCGCGGAAGATGTCAACAATCTAGTTTACCTGCAGATCCAGGCGGAGAACGTCAAGCGCCATTCCGCAATAAGCAACGATAATGAGGTGCCTGCTGGCATCTGGTTCCTTGAGCAACCAATGAAAGACCATAGGCTGCGGCGGACTGCAAAAGCGCAGTCACTGCGTAAAGTTTCTGGCAGCGACAACGACAGCCAAATCGCCAGCATGGACAGCAGTGCTCGCAAGCAGCTCCGCCACAAGAAGGCCATGATCCCATCACGTTCCCTCGAGTCGTCTCCTACTGTTGAACCGAATACCAACGCACGCCGGACGTCACGGCAGCCTGCAGGAGATGGCGAACGCTCGAGCATCAACAGGCTCACCATGGAGGCGATTGAGGACATGATCAGGGAAAACGAGGCCTCCATGGAGCGGGAACGGCGAGGTTGCCTGGATACATCGGACTACAGCAGGCAGCCTATCGCCGGGCGGCATACCTTGCGGCATTCTCCAAAGACCGAGAGGCTTGTAAGCCACACGACGCCAAGTGAGAGAGGCTCGAAAATCGTCTCTCCAACGCTGCGTCACGTCTCTGCTCCATTGCCGCCTCTCAACCACTTCCCGGGACTGGCTCGTTTTGAGGATGATGACCACGTTGAGCGTATGAATGTCGCACGGCCTCCGAAGCAGCATACACCATTACGCAGCCCAGAGCGGACCTTGCGCCACTTCTCCGCCGAAAAGAAGCTCGAGAACAACCACCACGTCCGCCACACAAGCCTGGATGCTACTAATAACTTGCGACCATCATCACCTCGCAAAAGCCTCGATGCGCGCTTTTTACACCCTAGCACTACACCAGTGTCCACCAGCCAGTTCTCTGACCGCTCGGAAGCTGAAGTCTGCGAGGCGAAGGGCATCAACATTTACCCACACAACAACCACAGCCTGCTGCTCGTGCAGCATGGCTCGAGCGCAGTGAGCAAAGACATTCCTGCGCTCTCGCCTACCAATCATCTTCGCCTCACCAACGACCAGCTTGGGTTTGGATTGCCCTTGTTCACCGCCCACGTCCAAGAGCCGTCTCCTATACTTGCTTCGGCCAAACCTGCCATCCACGTCGACAGCCCGCTCACCAACCCAAGAGCTGCTCCGGAACCACCAGCGTTCAAAGTCATACCACCGACACCGAACGAGGAGCTCGACCGGCAGCTCGCTGCGCCAGAAGACGACGAAAGACAAGATGAAAGGCCTAGTCCACCACAAAGACGCCTGAGCCTGAAGCAGAGAGCACGACGTTTCAGCGAAAGCTTCATCGAGCAGCCGCTCTTCGGCCGCTCCCTCAGCCTGCGCAAGCAGCCGAAGCGGGCTAGCGACGACAACGAGGTCAGACCTACGCACCTGTCTCCGCTTTGGAGACCAACCTATCTCTGGGACGGCTACGATAGCGAAGACGAATACGACGACATGGAGCTCGATGGCATGTCAACGTCTGCTCGCCTACCGCAAGGTGGCGACACCTCTGACTTCGAGGAGCGGGAACAGGAGCGGAAGCGAAAGCGTCGTGGCGTGCTGCCCCGGAACATGAGCGTCCGCATGCCCGGCTTCCGCGGCCAGGGCGGCTTTCTCCTCGGCAACAGTCTCGGGCTTGATCGGCATGGCACGAATAACCGACGGCACTACGTTGTTAAGAAGGAGAGCATGGGCGGTATGAGCGGTACCAGAGGCGGCTATGTTGGCGAGCTGCGCAAGCGTGGTAGTGAAGAGATGTCGAGGCAGATGGTGGGGGGAAGGGGCACCTTTACGCTGCCGTTCTCGGGCGGGAGGACGGTGCAGTATGTGGGGTTCGAGCGCTTTCGGCAGCGCTTGGAGGAGCGGAGGGGGGAGAAGGAGGAGAGGGTGAGGGAGAGGCGGCGGGAGGCTTTGAGGGGGCAGATTCAGCGGGCGAAGTGAGCGAGCTTCGAAAGGAGTGGGCGAGCCGGGTCCTGCTATGTCTCGAGGAGTCGCGGCTACGGCAGCCATATTGCGGAGCGGCATATGCTTTGATACATAGGTCTCGGGCGTTTGATGTGGGTGGACGGCAATGACTGATGATACATGACGATACGGCAGGGTCCGTGGCCATGATGACCTGTTGACGCGATAGCATAGCCGTTCGAGCTTGTACATTAGCTTATAGCAACGAATGGCTGACACTGTCTTCTATCTGCCATGGTTGACGGGGAGCTCGGATTGCTGTTGCGTTCAGTGCTGGCGCTCTTTCTGCTTCGCGGCTTTGACTCTCCGCTCGACGATGCTCGGGTCCAGGAATGGCGAGACGATGGCGGAGGAGTCGAAGGGTCGTGCTGTGGGTAGTGTGAGCGGGTTCTTTTGGCGTTGAGCACGGCGGGCTATGTACGACGTACGCTCGTCGACCTGTTGCTTTGCCTTCTTGCCTTTCTTGGGGATATCGAAGCTTATCTCGCCACCTACTGCCGGCTTCACTGCTGACGAAGTTGTACGCAAAGCCGTTGGTTGCCAGAGCGGTCCCTTTGCTCGCAGCTCTCTGGTCTCTTGTGCCATTCTGGCATGTGAGTCATTATTATGCTCGTGCGAGGATGTACATGTATCTTGGGTGTTTGAGTGTGGCAAAACTTCGGGACTTCAATTCGTGACGTTCAGTCCGAGGCTTTTGCAGGGGTTCTTGCAGCTCCAAGGGTTGAGGACGATCGGTGTTGCAACCACCCACTTCATCACACAAAGCATTGATTTCAAGCGCACAAGAGCTTCCACACAATGTCGATCAGGACCGGCATTATGATGCCGAGCATGGCAGCCACACGCTCAGCATCGACGCAATGCCGGAGGTGCTTCCACCGAGCGCTCTCCGGACGAAGCGTACCATCACCGAACTCGACACCCACGAATGAACAACCTCTGTCTCAAGCACGCTGCTTCCACCGTACTTCCACCCTCCTCGACCCATCCGGACCGCCGAAGTCCAGAGACCGCGGTCCCGCAAGCAAAGAGGACACCCAGACTGACTTCAACGCCCTCGACATCCTCTCCAACACCCCAGCGCCCTCGACCGCCATAGACTCCTGCATGCCCGACGGCTTCGCACTGAACAGCGGCCTCCGAGTCACGGGTTCGGGCGTCATGCTTGTTGCCGGCGAAGCCTTCAAATGGCGACCTTGGGCACGCGACGGCCGCAAGGAAGGCACCATCGGCGGTGGCGGACTCGGAGACGACCATAAGGGCGTCAGCAGTATGGCGGGCAAGGTGTTGAATGCCAAGGGCCAGTTCGAGGTGGACCGGCAGGCGTGGGGAATACTGGACTTGGTGTGGCCGAAGCCGGATCTGCTTGTGCTTGGGACGGGTGCGAGGATTGTGCCGGTGAGCCCGGAGACAAGACGGCACATTAGTGAGATGGGCATCCGGATCGAGGTGCAGGATACGAGGAATGCGGCGGCGCAGTTCAATCTGTTGGCGACGGAGAGAGGGGTGCAGCAGGTTGTTGCTGCGCTTGTGCCTATCGGGTGGAAGGAAGGGCAGTGAGCAAGAGTGCCTTGCGCGGTTGGCGAGCGGCATAAGCTGGTAACGCGGTAATGCGGTCAAAGGCACACGATGGGAACAATCCTGGCAAATGGTTATGCAGTCGACTATCATGGCCATGCAACAAGCTACTGGTTGCGAAACTCTCCCTTCGGAGGTATCTCGAAGAACCGCAAGCGCCTCTGCTGCCTGCACTCTGGCAAGGGGCATGCATACCACGGTCCACAGCCTACAGGGCTCATATCTTCCTCATATCGACAGGGCTGGAAACCAGACACCTACAGTGACTCTCCGTTCGTCAATGTTCGCGCCGAACTAGCATCTGTACCGCAGATCTTCACCTCCACACCCGCGCCTGCGTTGGCCTCAGGGGGTTGCCAGCGTTGCCGAGTGCGATTGGGTAGATGTGCAATCAAGCCGAGCGCCTACCGCAGATGGCGATCGCCGTTGGAACGGTTCTACGCGCGCTATCTCCACCACGTGGCAACGGCTCTACGCATCTGGCATGGCTGGCAGTGGCATGCAAGGCTGTGTCGTGGACTAGCCATTCGCCTAATCGCTGACGGGTGAACCGCCGGTCCCTGTCAATAGTATGACGGTCGAGCAATCAACCGGCACCAGGCCGGCAGATTTCGACGCTAGGAGAACTGGTGGCGGTAACGCCAGCGACGTAGGGAGGTACAACGGTGCCAGACCACCGAGCCAGGATGTATATCGACGCGTTCCATAGCGCGGGATTCTGTATGCAGGGGAACGATCATATCAGAAGTTCATGGACTCGAATACATATCACTGGCCGGCATATAGACTGCCGAATGCGCCTGTAGCACCAGGGATGGGCGCCATGCATACTGCATCTCGGTCCACGTGGTTCTCCACCGCATGCCCTCCCATTTTGCACGATACTGGTAGGGGTTGTGTGTCAGAACGGACATGGAGCTATCATGCGCCAGAGCCACGAGAGACCGTTCGCGGGTCTTGTGGGGAGTGTGGGTGTCGGGAGGAAGATCAACGAGCGCCTGGCTATAGTACTCGGCAGACATTCTTGGCGATCTTCCAGAAGCTTGCATGCCTCGTTCCTATCATTGGCATATATAGACCCATTCATGAAACCAGCCGAACTTATGCTTGATCCGTGCACGGTTATGTCGCGACCATTGCCGGCAGATGGCTAGAAATTTCCCGGAATGAACTTTCAGCCAATGAGACCACAAAATAACGGTTCGCCTCCTCTTGTGTTGTAGTGGATCGGATGCGCGCTGCACTGCACAGTGCACATCACTGAGGTGGAGGTGCATCAGGACATTGCCTGCGCTCCTTGCCGCCTTGCGCCGGGTTCGTTGGTATCCGGACGCAGCCACAAGAAGGCTTGACGTCTCTAAGCTTACAGGGCTGTCAGCCAATCGAAGTCTTTACCGAGCACTCGCCACAATGGCGCGACGCCTCCCTTGTTCCAGGTTGCCCGTCCTCCAGAGTCTCCAGACTCCACGTGCGTTCGCCGGAGATTGGCGCGACATCGACGATCGGCCACACTAGATTGTGGCAATCAATTATCATGCGGATGCAGTCATTGCAGTCCATCGGCTCATCAGCTTACGGAACACTTTTGGGCCGGATGCCATCCTCACGACTGTTCCACACCTCACGGGCTTCCTCTGACCTTGCGGTTGCGATTCGGGCCTCGGCGGCACCGAGTCGCTGGCGGGACCGTCCCGGGATCGTTCACTTCCACTTTATTAGCGCTGGAAGATCTCCGCCTTCTGGCCCCTGGCCCCTGGCATAGGCTGGCAAGCACTTTGCGGGAGGGGAGGGGAGTGATACAATGACAACATCAGCTGGTGACCGGTCCCGGTGCATCTGGCAGGTCGCGCACAGAGAATAAAGCCTTTGTGCAAGCAAATCCGATCAAGAGTGACACCTTACGTCATACGCAACGACCAGCTGCGCCTCGGCTCAGGCGCGAATCCATGGTCAATCTCGCATTGACGCAGCTTGCCCTGTCACGCGCTCTCCTGTAGGCTGTGGTCGTAACCGTCGTACCTCCTAGAGGCTAGCTCTCTCTGCTTACGTGCATGCCCCGCCGCTCGTGCCGTTGCGCTGCGTGCACGTAGCTATGCAGCGAATGGAGAGGCGGCAAGGCGCCCGGCTTGGTTGTTTCGACATCAACCGCAATGGCTTCGCAAGGCAAAGATATGCACACCCATGCTTTGGCAGCTTGAGCTACTCGCCCAGGTACCCCGCACACTTTGGTTGACCCCTCCCAACGACATCAGGAAGCGCCACAGCGCCAGGCAGATCAAGCACGATCAGCTTGGGTTTGGAACTTTGGACCGCATTCGACGTCAGGCTCATCTCAATCGGCGCCGCATACGACACGCAGACCGTCTGTGAGAGATGGTTGCCACAATGCCACGGTTCATGCGCTGCTGCCTGCAGTCTGTCACGCAATGCGGTGCGCGATAGCCCACGCTCCGACTCCAGATTGATTGCTTGCTTGCTTCACCCGTATACCCTGCGTTCTGCGCGTGTTCATGGCTGCGAAGCTGTCACCGCTGCCACTCCGCATCTCGTGAAAGCTTATTCTTTTGCTACACTCGTCTCCCGACACTCCTACCTTACCTACACCTCTGTATCTTTAACTGGAGTGCTGAAAAGAACGTTTCTTTGGACCGTACCGTCTTCTCTAACTGCCAACGACTCGCCGCTGCACCGTTTTTTGTACATAGGTAGCGCTTTTTGCCTTGGCTTGATTGGCGTACCTTCGTACCTCGAACCGCACACGACTCGAGCCGATGTGAGCTTCGCCATCACAGCTGGCCGAGCCATGCATACAATATTCTCCGAGCCATTGCAAACGAGACAACGAGAGCGGCTATCAGCTAGGACAGCATAGCGCCAGCTCGGCCAAACACCAACGTACATCGCTATGTCGTACGTCTTCCCCTACTTGGAAGAGGAGTCTAGGCCCACAGAACGTTTCCTTTCACCACCTAATCTAATCGCACCCGGAGTTCAGCAGTACCTAGCTGCCGGTCACTCTGCCTTACTCATCACTGACTTGATAATGCTCAGAAATACCTCACCAAACCAGAAGCGCAATCTGAAACCGTCTGTTTCCACAGCCAGCGCTTACTCAGCCTCGCCATCACAACTCACCCTGTCATCCGACGTGTCGACGGTCGGAGGCTTCCACAACCCATACCAGAGCTACAACACCTACGCGCCAAGCCCGCACAACCCTACAGGCTTCGCGTTTCCTCAGCAGCATTCGCAGTATACGCATCAGCTGCAAACACAGCATCAGAGCCTGCCACAACAACACCAGCAATCACCGGCCCATACCCGCAAACGGCGGGCCTCTGAGCTCGGCAGCGAAGGGCTGCCGGGCTCAACTAGCAGCAACGCGAGCAACGCTTTCGGCAACCCGCCCGGTCTCGTGACCGGGTCCATGGTGGGTGACCTGGGTCTCAGCGGCGGGCTAGGAGGGCCTTCGCATCAGGGTGAGCAGCTCACGAGCCCCGTGGCGAAGAAAGGGCGGACGAACACGCCATGGACGCCGGCGGAGGAGCAGCGTTTGAAGACGCTGAGGGATGCCGGGAGCAGTTGGAGCGAGATTGCCAAGACTTTCCCGGCGAGGACGGAGGGGAGCGTGAAGAAGCATTGGTACAAGGTTCGTTTTGCTTTCCACTGCGCCCGCTTGCCATAGCTCGTGGCAGTGCGTTGTGTGATGATGGCTGGTTGACTGCTTGACAGGACATGCACTATGCGGAGTTCGCGGAAGACGAGGTCAGCAATTTCGTTCGCCTCACCGCGTAACGCTGAATAGAGGGGCAGAGTGGCTGACATGATGGCAGAGCGCGGCCTTGCTGCAAGCGATCAAAGACTATGAGAACAACAAGTGGAAAGTCATTGGGCAGAAGGTTGGGAAGCCTGCTAAGGTACGTTCGGCCTGTGAGGATCGTTGTTGTTGCAAATCGTGTCGACGGTGAGCTCTGAGCCATGCACTTCCGGATCGAGTCTTCCGGTTTTCCTGTTGCCCGTCTCTCAACGCGGTGGCTTTTGAGTTCAGGTTGCTCAGCCTGCATCGAGCTGTGCAGGCGAGGGCATACACTGGACGCTGAGATAACAGATCTGGATCCATCGAGGTCACAGCTTGGGTGAGCAGTATGGCGAAAGCCCAAGCCATGCATGCTGAAAGCGCGCCGCGGAGATGCCTTGCTCGTTCCTGGTCTCTGGCTTCGGTGTCGTCAAGTGTGCAGTGGATCAGAGCTCAACACGATCATCGCCTCAATAACACCTCCACCGTTGACCAAGCCGCTGAGACTGACAGACACTAGGCATGCGAGCAGTTCGCCAAGGAGCATGGATGGAAGGTCTGAGACATGTCGAACCGACTGGTGAATCATTGTGCAGAATCACCGGATGAGCACCTCTGATTTGGAGGATATTTGGAATGCATCTGCACTCTGCTTCCATTAGCGCATCCTAGCATTCTGATACCCACACGCTCCACAGCAGGACGACTCTTGGTGCTTCTCCACCAAAGCGTGCTCTTTGGTAGAGGCATCGCGACCTCCGAAGGGTGTTCACTGTTGAGCTTCGGCGTACACTTATACGGGTTAGGCAACAGGCTAGGCGTACTGCAAGGCCTTGTGGGGATAAGAAGACGGTACCATCGGCAGCATTGTGGGGGTCGGTTGGAGCTGTCAGGCCAGCCGAGTCGGAGCAGCATCTATGGGCGGGCCACTCTCGGTGCGGGCACCTCTATGTGTATCTAGTGGCGCGGCCCAGCGGAGTCAAGAGTTGAGCCATTATTCCAACCTACTTGGACAGGGCCAAGCGTCGTGCCTGCGTTGACGCAAGATGTTCTGCATGAGTGGCCGTGTGATACAGCATGAGCCCCCGCACAGATCCGAGACATTGAGCGGAACTTGGGTCTTGGGAGAGGAGCTCCACTAAGATGTGACCCGGCGTCACCCAGGTATAACTGATGTTCCCGTGTTCCCGAGTAGTTACTTGGAGATCGGTCCCTGCCGATCTCACAACTTCACAAGGCTGAAAGCCGGCTTGCGAGCATTTGCGAGAGGGTCAATAATATTTCGAATGTACGCAAAGCGGCTTGTCGAGAGGTATACTCTGTACAGACGTAGGGCTGAGGTACTATGGTCTGTAGCGGCTTTGGTGTTGACTCTCCAGTTGCCCACCACGCAATGATGCTCCTCGATGCAACCATCTGATATCATCACATTATGGCAACCTTGATGATTGGCGACACAACCGACACAAGTTCATACAACCGGCTGGCGCGAGCCGTGGGAGTTGCGGCCAGCAACTCTATAGCACGCTAGCGCATGAACTCAACCAAACTTCCATCTTTGATGCTGCACCTCACCTGTTACGATGTCCCGCAACGCTTTCGACCATCCAAACGGATGCCGCCTTCCTTTCTGGACGAAGGTCATCGTGGAGACTGGAGTATTGACGTTGTCGCTGCGCAAAATCCCGCCAATCTCGTGACGGAGTACTACTGGAAGGGTCCTCCCGACGCTTCCGCCTTATGCCTGTCGATAACATTCCAGTCTTACAACAGGTTTTGCAATCAGGCTAAGTTGAAGCGCGTCATTTGTCTGGTTAAGGCCTTTGCAGCTTTGCTTGAGATCTTCGGTGTCGAGTTATTATCGAGCATCCGACTCGAACGGACCGTCTTTTCGAGTTTTCAGCTTGGGGTTCGGGAACTTCGGGCATCGGTGGTCAGAAAGCTGGCCGCCACCAATGGGTCCGGTCTGCTCGTTCGCCCCTTCTGGGTACAGCGCGCTGGCAGCCCTATCATCATCCTGGAAGGACGGCACGCTCCCAAGGGCCCAATGTGTCATGAAGCGGCGCCGTCTGCTATTTGGTGCATCAATTGGTGCACAGCCTCTCTCGCTTGAGTCGCTTCGTTAAGCATATCCCCAACCTTCAAAAAAAACTCTCGGGACCTTTGCCGTGTTCTCTTGCGTCCTCACCACTGTGGCCAATATGAAACACCACCTGAGCGCGCTAGACTGGCAGGCCAAGGCCATCGCCAAGTGGGAGTCTAGGAGAACCAAGTAAGCACGAGCTGCTTCCCCGTCTTCCCGTTTATCTGACGTGGCCGTCCAGAACCATACCTGCAAGCCGCTATTATGGGTCTCGACCCTCGATGCTCGGTCAGTCAACGGGGAGGCGTCCGGCCCATCAACCTTATGAGCGTCCCGTCAGTGTGGGGCTGCTAAGCAGTTCCTGCAGAGTGCAGATGTGCAGCGGCGAATCCACTTGCGTATTGACTGGGAGCAGGCTCATGCTAGAGCTGATCTCTGCGCCATGCCGGTCCGCCATTGCGCAAGTAGTAGTCGTATGCTCTAACCTATGAGCCAATACTTGTGCAGGAAACCCAAAACGACCGCCTTAATGCCTCCTCATTCGTCTTTTCTCTTTCGAGTGGCGACCAAGCGAGGCGTGATGCTCTGATATGGGACCACGTTCATCCGATGCGGTGGTTCCCTTCTTGCCCTGCAGGCCGTACAAGGTACCAAGTACATATCATGCCATTGTCTACTATCCTGGAAGTTTGCCTCAGCACGCTGCTCCCTTTACAGTCGCCGTATTATAGTACCCTACCGTACTATCTTCGCTTTCACCCCGCCTGCAATCCGAATCAGTCTGCTGTACAATCTTCCTCATTGACATATATCCTACTTGGGCCATACGCCCATATACACCACTATACAACGACACCACGGCCGTCTCAATACTGTCCGCGTCAGCGGCACCGCTCGGGAAGTACGCTGGCAACGCGGCCAGCTCCCTCAGTGTCAACGTCTGGCAGCCTTTATGGGCGATCGCAAGTCTGGCGGACCCGTATCAGCAGTACAACTTCAATTATGGAGGACCAGGACCAGGACAACCACCACCACAACCGGAGCAAACCCCGGTAACCACAGCTTCATACCAACAGCTTCTCACACAAGGCTTCCAACCACAGGAGCGATATATCCAAACGCAAGTACAACAACCTGTGCAAGAATTCCAGCACCATGGCATCACCCCGATACTCCCATCTCATGTCACGGCTCCGGAGCCTACATATGGCACGGAGCAGACACAAATCATGCCGCCACAATTGCAGCGTACGATGTCACAGGTCTCGCCGTCGCAATACGGCACCCCATACGAGAGCCCTGAGATGCTGCGGTACCCGTCTGCAGTTGGCGGCTCACGTAAGCGCAGTCCTCCTGAGGACTACACATACGACTATGAGGGACTGCAACAGCTGCAGGCACATGCCACCGGCGCGAGCGGTCAAATACCGGTCGAATTGACACCTCACGGTCATCATGCCCGGTTGCAACCGGGCGCATCATCTTACTACGTTCCGTCTCAGCGTGCCTCTCCACAACATGGGTACGCACACTTGTCGACGCAAGTGTACCAACCTCAGACACATCACCATCACCGCCTGCCCAATCAACCACCACCGTCCAAAATGCAGAGGACAGGTTACCGCGATTCGCCCTCTGTGGCAGACGAAAACGGCCCACCAAGCGTGGTCGGGCAGGCAGGCATGCCTGAACCGGCACCACGACCGAAAGGGCCAAAACTCAAGTTCACAGCCGAGGATGATGCTTTGCTCGTGGAGCTCAAAGAGACTAAGAACCTTACATGGAAGCAAATCGCCGACTTCCTGCCGGGTCGAAGCTCGGGTACATTGCAAGTCCGATACTGTACCAAGCTCAAAGCGAAGACCACAGTATGGACGGACGAAATGGTACGTAAGGATGTTACGGCTGCCGAGTCAGAGCAAACTGAGGAAGCTTGATTGCATCGCTTCTCCACCGCGCCTATGCCGCTCTGCTTGTTCGTACGCATTAAGCTTGTAACGTCGCAAAGCAGCTGACTGACATGTCCTACAGGTTTTGAAGCTTCGAACAGCCGTCGAGGAGTACGACAACGAACGATGGCGCATCATCTCTGGCAAAGTGGGCAACGGCTTCTCAGCTGCCGCCTGCAAAGAGAAAGCTGCTGAGCTAGATACGGCAGACGTTGAGTCGGTGGTACGGAGCGAGTCGCCTTATGAGTTGGAAGCAACCCGTCAAGCCCCACAAGAACCCTATCCTCGAGCGACGGAGGCTTACGATTTATCGCGAGGAGCAGAGGGTTCGTGATCTTTATTCTCCTTGCCTGCATTGGACACATACTCACGGCGTTAGGCTGCTTTGCAACGGCCAGCGGACCTATGGGACACACAGAATTACGCTTCGTCGTGCTGGCCACGTAATGACATACCCTGCTGTACAGTACAGTACCGGCGCATACAGACGCCAGTAAATGCGAACCAGATATGTACAGTATGCATCAAGCAACCAGAAGCCATCCCAGCAGAGATTACCGTGATGTTCGAACGAGCCAATGAGCATGCGTGCGCGAAACTTCGGTGAGCGTTTCACAGGCTATCAAATGTATAGCTACGCCCCAGGAGTAGTAACTTGGCGTCACCATTCGTCCACGATCGAAAGATGGCGTTGGGCACTCTCTGGCACCTCATGATTTATTACTGCATTCGGTACACTTGGATCACAAGTGGCCTAGGGGCCAGATCCTCAATGTTCACACAGACCAGGAAGCCGACGAGGTCCGCTTAAAGCTTTGCCACGCCAGTGGGTATCGCCAACGGCTGTCAGGCTCCCATGTCGCCGATCGGTGGTACACTGGTACCTGCGACCATTGTGGCGAAGTGCATGCGCCTCAGGAGTGACATGTAGCACGACGTCGCGACTCGTGCAGCTCCACGTTTGCCACTGTTACAGCTATGAATAGGAGGCTGATCATGGTGCTAGAGTGGCGTTCTTCGCATGGGCGTGGGCGATCAAACAAGCAGGGCTCGTTCAAATTTGACTTTGGGCCGTGCCCGTCAGGCCGGGCGCGCATCCGAGAGCAGGATACGCAGAGCGTACTCACTTGTACGCCGGCAAATATCACGTGATTATTTCCTGTCCGGACAGGAAATGGATTTCAACGGGCCCTGCAAACAAGCGAGCGGCGGGTGCGCGTCAGCGCGTGGCTCTTGACGTGTCTCGAGTTTCCGCGGGTTGAGACGTACGAGCAGAAATCCGCCGAATTCAACAGACGTCACTCAAGTCTCACCGGTTCCTGCCGCGGTACCGGGTAGCGGTTGGCCGTAGAGCGGCGCGGTAGAATCCCGATCCGAGCCCGTGCGAGGCCGGAAGTCGAGGTCGCACCTACCTTCGGCCCTTTCTCCGGGTCTCGAGGCTCGACGTCTCTTCTCCTTCCTTAGACCTCACTTCATGCCTCCCTCATCCCCGAGATGATTCAATTATGCATATGCGACTCGCAACGCGTTTTCGATACAGGACGCAGAGCAATTCGGCTGGACCCCCAAGCCTGAGACTTACTCATCGCACCCTGAGGGGTTAATCAACCGGACGTCTTGCTGACGCGAAGATGGCTTCGAGCAACTGGACCAGAATGTTGCATTCCCCACAAAACATTTCCAGGTGCGCGGGTGCCATGGTGGCGGAGACTCCCCTGCACAAAAGAGCGCCCGACCTCCCAGTCGATTAAGTATGCTTCTGACCGCCAGACGGCATACCACAGCACTCAACTAGAGCATCTCGCTTGTCGCCAGCAACCGCATGCTCTAAGTATGGCATATCGGCAAGTGCGGGCGTGCCAAGTCTCACATAGGAGTGGGAGGAGTCCGGTTTCCTTGGAGACCCCAGAAGCCGAACGGAGCTGGTGTTCATCGTTCCTAAGTTGCGCTCGCGTCGCCTTTGGTAAGCTGGATCAACTGGTGCAACAGAAGGGGGACCTCTTACCGTCTGTCTATTGCGCCAATACCCGCAGCTCCAATGCGGGTTCTGCAGCTATTGTGATGAGATCACTTGTCGCAAGCAGCATACCCGAACTACTTCCTACTCCTGCTTGTAGATTTTGGTCTTGAGCTGCGAAAGTATGTAAGGTAGCATGGGTATTAGTGTCGTGAACTAAGTTTCCAATATTCCAGGACCCATCCTGAAGCTTTGGATCACGCTCAACGGGATCGTTCCTTACCATGACGGGATCGTTACTTACAATCGTACCGGTATCAAGCACTCCGTGCAGGTACACTTAAGCTCAGCGTTCTGCCCCTGAACAAACCTGCTCGTTCAGTTCGCACACACCTCAAAACTCGACCCAACCCCGTCACTACCGCACTCGAGTCCGACCCAAATCACTACTGCTCTCATCCGCAACGCAATCAGCCTTATCCTGTTATTACTTAACCACCACTTCTAAGACAACGTACGTACAGCTAAGCATGCCTCGCCCAAGCAGGTCAGCGACACCACGGAAGCGCAGCAGAGAGGACGACTGCAACCCGGACCCGGGGCCCCCCTCCCGCCGCAAGCTTAACAGCGGTAAAAAGCCCATCACTTCTAAGGCAAGTACCGTACAGCCAAGCATGCCTCGCGCAAGTGAGCCAGCGTCGCCACGCAAGCGCGGCAGAGAGGAAGAAGAGGACATGGACCCGGGGCCCTCTCGCCGCCGCAAACCCAACAGTGATACAAGCACCACCAGCGCCAGTTCTGGTGATGATGAAAGCGACACGGCGCGCGAGGTTGCTGTGGTCGAAGACGTGTCGCGCGAGGTTGCTCGGATCGACCACCTCGAGCTGCCGACACCACAACCACGCAAACCGCCGAACCCGGTGCCTTCAAAATCAGGACAGCGCTGGACCCCAGAAGAGGTACCCCCCATTCAACTTGCTCTCGTATGTTTTGCCCAGCATCACTGACGCCGCACCACAGGACCAAATGTTGATCGACATGCGCAGGCAGAACACGCCGTACATAGCGATTGGCTTAAGGCTGGGCAAGTCGCATCTCGCCAGCAGGCTGCATATGCACAACCTGCTTCAGAAGCGCAAGCACGGGCAAATCCGGATGGCGCAATACTTTCGTGACCACCCTGAAGCTCAACATGGAGGGCCTATCCTCGGGAATCCCGCCCACTACCAACTTCGCTTCGGAGATGAGCAAGTAACGGCACCCGAGCCTGGCACTTTCCGACCAATGCCGGTCGTGCCATACCCTGCGCCGCAACAAGCGCCTCGTCTGTTGCACGACAAGCAGGTGGCACTTCGCGAGCTTCTTCCCGCACCGACCGGTAGAGGACGCCAGCAATACGAGGACGACCGGGCCATGGTGGTCATGAGGGCTCTGGTCAACGAGACAGGAAGCTACTGGCACAGAGTCGCCGGCGACTTTGGCTGGACCGCCACGCAGCTTCAAGAATACTACAACAGTGCTATCCTCCCTCGCATGGGCCAGTCATCATTCACAGCGCTTAGCCCGTCGCAGGGTCAGAGCTACAGCCAATTTCCACAACAACAACAACAGATACCGGCCGGCCCCTCGTTGCAAATGCGTCAGCTGCCAACTCCGCCCCAGCAAATCAGACCGGAGGCTACTGGACCGTGGCAAAATCACCACAACTACACAGCCCGCATCGAGCCATTGTATGTATTGTCAGCAGCACGAGAATCTGCGGACTTTCCGCTGACTGATTGACCACAGTGCCGGTGACAGCCGCTTGCATGGCCTCGGTGAAGCCGCCGTCCGACGGTCGCAGGCCGAGCTCGACAATGCCTCGTCACGCAACGAGACTGTGTTGGCTTTTGCCCACATGGCCCTCCGCGGCGACCGTCCGCGACCACCCCCGTCGTCCGACGACGCGAGTGTCTCTCCGCGCACTGGAGTCCCGCCAGTGCGCACTGAATGGCCTATTTCCATCGTGGGCCCTCGGCCTGCCCAAGATAACGGAAACCCCTCGTACCTCAGTACGAGTATCCCTGAGATGGCGCCCGTTCGACAGCATCCCGTTGCACCAGTGGGACCCCCATCGGTTAATGTTACCAGAGTGACCGCCTCGCAGCCACCGGTGCCGTCGCAAGCCGCAGAGGCTGAAGACGAAGCGGATGTGCGCCATGAACGCACAGAAGCGTGGCTCGGTCAGAACCACGCTAACTCAGCGGCTGCTGGGGAGAGAGAGACAGTGAAGGAGAAGGAGGATGGGCCCCGTCAGGACAGCATGGTCATCCTCCCGCGCATGTCCATAGCGAACATCACGAATCCGCAGTAGGACTGCGAGTGAGAGACAATGTGCACGGCTCACAACATCGAGGTTCGTCTACATGCACCACTACCAGTGCGTTCGCTAACTCTACTGCAGCAATTTCACTGCACTGCGATAACAACGAATGTTTACTTTCTTTTGTTCTGTCGCGTTCTGTTGCTGTCCTTTCGCGAGCGCGCTATGGGCGCAATGATCTTGGTGTTCTGGAAACGGAGAGAGGGGCGATGGCTTAGCGGTGGTGTTCCGGCGTGGTGGAAAAGGTTCTAATGATCGACGATGAAAACCCGGAAACGAAATGCTGAGCTGTGAGCGATGGTGCTGGAGGAGTTTATTGATTGCGTTCGTTGCTGCTTACTGTCTATGGGCCTTTTCTCTCGTTATGGGGCCGGAGGAGCTAGTCATCTACTATGGTGGAGCCTTTTTTACTAGGTATTGGAACCAATAAAACCCGTACACAGTGATGACAACAAACGCTTTGGCCTCGTGCACATGTCTCTGTAGCAGACTCTCTCTGCGCTTAGTGACGTCCGGTCTAGATGACGATCGGCTCGCGTTTGCTCTTCCCTCTGCTAGATAAGCCTTGACATGTGGCATGGAGCTGTTGCGGGCATTGGGCGCTTGCTGTACCCTGAGCCGGACGTGACTCCGGTTCACCACTCCCCCACCCGACATCCAAGTCGTTCGCCCTGCAAATTCTACCCCGTGGGTTGGGGATGCCCGCCTCCGCTTGCCTTTGCTCTTCTTCAGTCTGCTGATGGGCCTTAAGATAGCATGTGCAATGGAGTTGCGGACACCGTGGGCTTGCTGCACCCCGAGCCGGACTGGAATCTCATCATACACCATTACTACACGCTGCATTGCAGACCTTTGAGCTAATCGCCCTGCACAGCCTTCCACTGGTGGGTGAAGATCGAGGCAATGTAGTCCGCCGCTACAGCAGGCTTGCACACCCTATCACACCAGATCAGTGGTTCTCCACTCCTTAGCTACCCCGTGCGCAACGCAGGCCTATACGCTGCATGCTGGCGATCCGCGATCGACCGAGCAGCGAGGAACCATGTAAACTGTGTCGAGGATCGCGGTCGAGGCCACGGCTATGCGAGCCATTTAGTCATCCTAGCGCCAAAGTTGGGCGCCTCTTCTTGGTCCGGCGGCTCAGCCATTCATGGAACAGTCCGAACAAAGCGTCTTCCGGCGCTTCACAGCGGTGGAACGAGAGGAGGCAAGCTCCGAATGCAGAATCCGTCAGGCTCGGGTAATCGCTGGCTCCCTGCCGGCCGCCACATGCGCAGCCTCGTCGCCATCGTCGGAAACTCGGAGACCGCGTAGTACATCTCATCAAGGAGCTCGGCGTGCGAGACGAGCGAAAGGTGACTAGTGCATCGCGCACAATGGGCTTCAAAACAGAACGTCATTGGGGATGGGCGGAAGCCTGTGGGTTTGGCGGAAGCCTGTCCTCTGCTTGTTCCCCCCTTTTCTCTCCCTGTGCTTCTCTACTCGCCGTCAGGTGCTCTCACGGTGGACAAATCCGCGAACTCTGCGGCAGAGCTGGTCACGTGGAAGAATCAGGACGCCGGAAAGACATGTAGCGGATCGGATGCTAGAGGATGGCGCATGTGGTGTCGGAATGGCAGCACTGCAGGTATGCATGCAGCAGCATAGGGGCCACGACGACGTTGTCCATTGCAGGACAATTTGACACGGACTTACAGTGTGTGACCACCTCAGTCGAGAGATTCGAGGACTCCAAGCGGACGTTCAGCCAGACCAAAATGTTGGTAATTCATCATCACCATCGTCCGCCAGCTGCATCCGTAACTTGCCTACAACCTCCTACCTCTCATGCGTAGAGCGGAAGCCCACAATGCATGCGCAAGTTTTGAAGAGCTAAGCCCGCACCTCCACCACCCTCGACACGTCACCGAGCCCCATGCCCGCCATAGCCTTTTCCAACCCAATCAAGCCCGGCTCATCTTGCCCTTTCTCCCAACCTCTCAACGGACCCCACGTGAGCCTCAACCGCACATCGGCGACGACCTTCTGCAGCGCCATGACCAGCGGCGCGTCTTTCTTCACACCGGGGTAGGCGTCAATCTCCACTGTCTCGATGCTCGGCACTTGCTCGAGGATGCCAAGCAGTAGGTCCACGCAGAACCACTTGTACGTCTCTTCGGTGGCGTTCTTGCCTCTGTAGCCGGTAAAGATGCTGTCGCTGGGGTCGAGCTCGACGAAGATCTTGAGTACTCTCATGTTTGTGCAGTCGGCTAGGCCGAGGCTAGCGCTCGTGTTCTGGTTAACTGGTGGTTTACTCCAGCCAGGGCCGAGACGCAGCTCCATTGTCTTGACGGCGTTCCGGTAGTGTGTTGGGAGGCGTGACACAAGTGGCTTCTTGGTGTGGAAGAAGCGGCCGTGGTACGGGTACAGGCGGATGGTCTGAGAGTAGAAGACGGGGTACGCTTCTTCGTGCATGCGATGGCTGACGAGGAAGGGGGAGAGGCGTGGTAGGATGAGGCGATAGTTCATGGGGTCTGAGGCGTGCGTGTCAGCTACGTCGGTATCACGGATGCTCGGGTATGCTTACCAAGGTCTACCGGCCTCTTGACGAACAGCACCTCCTCGTATATCCTCAAGCGCAGCTCCGACGGCAAGTCGAAGAAGCGGAAGGGTTGTCTTCTTGGGACAGGCGATGGTGCTCTTGAAGGGTATGCCGAGGACACGGCCGAGGTGTCGGCGCTCGTGGCCACCGACACTGTCTTACTGGCGGTCTTACCGCGCGGCGCCATCTTGTGATGTGGTATTGGAATTTTGCGGTTTCTTCAGTGGGTGATTGATGATTACGAGCTATGAATGAGGAAGTACAAGGCCATCGCGTGACCCGTGACGTCTATGCAGCCATCGAGACGGCTGCGTCGGCGAGGGAGTGGTGGTTCGTGGGCTGGGCGCAGGCTGTGGTTTGGCAGGTAGAGGACATTGAGGGTGGTATGAGGGGTTCTTTGGAAGAGGAGGCGGTGGGTGGCGACGCGGAGTAGAGTAGGTACGCAGGGTCTCGAATAAGGTAGCTGTAGCTGTCTAGATATATCGCCGGTACGGGAGCATGCGATGCAGGATGATCTCGTCGCGCTTCTTGGGCCGACGATGACTTCAGTCTCCCCAGATAATACAACCTCGCAGTCCAGGGATATGCGTCACGGAGGCCTAGTATCTGCACTGGGTAAAATCAACTTTTTACAGAAAGAAGAAGAGGAGGAGAAGGTCGGCTGACCAGCGCTGAAGGTGAGGGGAGAATTTGGAACGTCACGTGGGGTGGCGCTCAGCCAAGCCAATTGAGGGATGACTGCAAAAGTCGTGGCGTTCAAATGCCAAAACAACAATCTCCGGGGTCGTGACTGCTCGTGCCTGCCTCTTCTGTTCTTCTGTGGGCGAGCGTCTCCTGCATCAACTCGGGGCCTCACTGGCAGCACGCTATAGCATGCCTTCATTCTCCATCGAAGTACCAGGCGAAGCGAATCCTCTCACTGAGAACCTCCTGGTCCATACTCTTCGTTCGGCCTCTTCATCGGACCCACAACAAATCCAGACCGGCACGAAGCAATTGCAGTCATGGGAACGCTCACCCGGGTACTACAAGCACCTCCAAAGCGCATACCTCGATAGACGACTGCCACTGGAGCTCCGGTACCTTGCGGTTATCCAGTTGAAGAACGGGATTGACAAGTAAGTGAAGCGCATTCCTCAGGCCATGGTTCGCTCTGTGCCCATCACTTGCATCTTCGTCAGGCGGGACTGGGTTCTCAGAGTGCTGGGGACCCGGTTGTTGTATTCGCACAAGTTGGTTGATTGAGGAAATGCACTGACCCGTGTTCTCGGTCTAGGTACTGGCGCAAGACTGCTACGAACGCTGTGTCGAACGATGACAAGACCGTCATTCGATCGCGCCTTCTCGATAGCGGCCTTCATGAGTCAGACGATCGCCTCGCCCTCCAAAACGCGTTGGTCATCGCAAAGATCGCGAGATTCGAGTATCCGAACGACTGGCCAGATGCGCTGTCGGGCTTCGTGCAGACAATACGGAACGCTTCGCAAACACCACCTTTGCAACTGGCTAGGGCCCTACTGATACTGCTGCACCTTGTCAAGGAACTATCTACAGGCCGATTACAGCGGACACGCCGGAACCTCCAGGCTGCCACTCCCGAGATCGTTCATGTTCTCGGCGGCCTGTATGGCGACACGGTGGCGTATTGGCAGCGCAGTCTCACGGAGACCAGCGAGGATGTTTCCACTACCATGAAGCTTAGCTTGCTTGCCATCAAGGTGCTGAGACGGCTACTAGTGTCAGGGTATGAGCAACCCAACCGTAACCAGGACGTGGTAGTACTTTGGAGTGCGACCCAACAGCAACTGTCGGCTTTCATTCGGATGGGGCCGACATTGACCGGAGACGCAAAGGCGCTGCTCGATAAGAACATGCTCCAATTGGCGAAGCTACACCACGAGATGGCCAGAGAGCACCCTGCCGCTTTTGCACTTCTTCCCAACAGTGTGGACCTGGCGATGTCGTACTGGAGCTTAGCGAAGGACTACGGCCAGTCTTTTGGCTCTCGAGATGTGGCCACCGCTGCCATAGGCACAGATGGCGACCTCGATGAGAAGACAACGACCGAGAAACTGGCGTTGCGAGGCCTGCTCATCCTCCGAGCTTGCGTCAAGATGGTGCACAACCCTGCATCAACCTTCAAGTACCGCACGCCGGAAGACAAGGAGGAGAAAATTGCAGCGACCGAGCTCCTACGCCAGCATCTTCTTTCCCAGACCTTCATCCAGGAGGTCATGGAGGTCGTCGTCACCCGCTTCTTCGTCTTCCGCCCAAGCGATCTGCGCGAGTGGGAAGAGGAGCCCGAAGAATGGGAGAAGCGAGAAGAAGGCGACGGCGAGGACTGGGAGTTCAGTATCCGGTCGTGCTCGGAGAAGCTCTTTCTCGATCTCGCCATCAACTACAAGGAGGTACTGGTGCAGCCGCTACTCCAGGTGTTCTACTCGGTTGCTACGCCGGAGAACGAAGACGTGCTGTTCAAGGACTCCGTCTACACGGCTATCGGACTCGCTGCGCCTGTGGTGCACGGACAGCTCGACTTTGACGCTTTCATTCGGGATGTGCTTGTGGCCGAGGTACAGAAGCAGAAGCCGGGCTTCAACATACTCCGTCGGCGAGCTGCGATCCTTCTCGGCCAGTGGATCTCTGTCAAGATCACAGAGCGGCCACTAGTATACCAGATCTTCCAGCATCTGCTGAGCAAAGACGATCCGCTCAACGACCAAGTCGTTCGCGTAACGGCTGGCCGCCAGTTCACGAAGATCGTAGACGATTGGGACACCAAGGCCGACGAGCTGTTGCCTTACACGGACGTCATGCTGACGAGACTCATGCATCTCATTGAGGAAGTCGACCTCACAGAGACTAAGATGGCACTCCTGAACACCATCTCGGTCATTGTCGAGAGGATGGAGCATCGTATTTCCCCGTTTGCGCAGCGCATAGTGAGTATGCTACCCGCGCTTTGGGAAGCTTCCGGGGAAGAGCACCTGATGAAGCAGGCCATACTCACCATCCTTGCTCGGCTCGTCAACGCTATGAAGGCCGAGTCGCAACCACTCCACGGTATGGTAATCCCTATCATCAAGGGTGCGGTACAACCTGGCTCGGACACGGAGGTGTACCTTCTCGAGGACGCCATGGATCTCTGGGCAGCCATTCTCGTGCAAACCGCGCAACCTGCGTCTGATGAGGTGCTGCAGCTGGTACCGTATCTGTTCCCGATATATGAGTTTGGTTCGGAGCATCTACGGAAGGCGCTTGAGATCACTGAGTCATACGTCTTACTGGCGCCAAACCACATGCTCGGAGAGGTCCGCGTACCGCTGTTCGCAGCTTTGACCACGCTGGTGAGTACACTGAAGCCGAAACCGGAGGCCAATGGCATGGTTTGCAACATCGTGGAGGTTATCATCAGGGCAGCAGGCACCTCGATCGACCACATCGACCTATCGGCGTTCACGCGCACGCTTGTCGAGGGTCTCCGTGGAAGCTGGGTCGCGCACTGTACCACCGGGCCGCTCGCAAAGGACTCGCCAGTCGACGGTATTGTGGAAACAGATTACTTTGCAGTTCTAGCGCGGCTGATCTTGGCATCACTCGGCAGCTTTACCGCGGCTGTTGGGGACGATGCAACGATGAAGTGGCTTCTGGAGGAGTGGTTCTCGCATCTGGAAAATATTGGCGATCCGTCGCGGCGGAAGCTGATGTGCTTGGCCTTGACGAAGCTTCTGGAGACGAACCAGCCGTTCATCTTGCTGAACCTGCAGTCGCTCATGACGATGTGGACTGACGTTATCACGGAGCTTCGAGAGGGGGCTGAGGATGCGAATGGGGACTCGCTCGTTTACGCCAACAACATCTCTGAAGCGCCACACGACGCCCTGGAGGCTCCTGAGGACGCCAGGCGGCGGCTGTTGACGCACGGCGATGAGGTACATACGGTCAACCTGCCTGATTTCGTACGGAGCACGCTGCGTCAAGCTATCGCCGCTTGTGGAGGGTCTTTTGAGCAGGACTGGCTGGTGAATGTTGACAAGGAGGTGGTCAACAGCTTCACCCAACTCGGCATCATGTAGGGAGATTGTCTCCAAGATCTCGGCAGATCGCCTTTAGCTTGAGGCTAGGCGGGCGATACGGTGGCATACGCTATGCCTACGGACTACAGGCTGTTCCATGCTTCTCAGGGTCGTAGTTTCAGCTTGTTCGCTTCAGCCCGCAAGAGAGTTGACTAGCAGGGCTTGGAGTTGAGCTCCCTCCCGCCAGGCACGCTGTAAAGACGCCTCAGAAGCTCTCACGAGTCACACCAGCAAATCAAGATCATGCAGTGCACACCGTACGAACGGCCTGGTACCTGAACATCTATGCCTCAGCGGCCTAGGTGGGCCCTAGTAGCAGGCAGGCACATGCGCAGCTGACGCAGCCCTGTGGTTGGCCGCATGCTTGTTTGCTTCGGATAGCAGCAGTGGTATGCACGTATGGCTTGGACGTTTGCACCTCAACCATGCATGTCTGGCACAGCATTCATACAATATGCGTGACAGCTCGTCTTCTGCGGAAGGTAGGTAGTTTTTGCTCGTGATCGTATCACCCTCTCAATCATCCACGCACGACTGGAACCACACATCGCAGCCCCATACAGACATCCGCAAACACTAGAGCCATTGCTGCCAATATGCACCTCCTTGCCTTCACTCTCCTCACTTCCCTCACTATCTTCGCCTCAGCCGACTTCCTTATGTCCAACACCTCCATCTGCATAGAAGCTTTCCCGCTCAGCAACTGGTACAAAGGCCCTGTTGTCATCACCGGCACCTCCAACGTCACAGACTTCATCTGCGCCAAGCTCAAGCATGCCGAGGACTACTCCTACATCACCAACGGCACCGCTGGCCCGCACGGCGACAGCGTCCTAAGGTCCGACAATGTTTGCGGCAACGGGATATTGAAGTTTGTTTCGTACTACGACGCGGATAATGGTGGCAATGCGACGTACTATGCGGATGCCACGCATGTGGCGGATTGCAAGCAGGTGGAGCAGAGCGAGTTTGTATCGGCATTGTGGGCAGTGGCTTGGAACTCTGTTTTTTACGAGCATGTACAACTGCACAAGCACGATCGCCTGCATTTGAACGGGCGCCGCCCGCCGGCCACAATACATTAGCACTCGATCAGAGTCCAGATGATCAGGCCGAACACTGCGCTCAAGATGCGATGCCACGTCCGCGCCACTGGTCGACAGTGTCACTGCTCTGGACACATGTTCTGATCGGGCTGTTGCAGCGGCTACTGCGACGCCCACCGCGACGCCTGACGAGAAAGGGCCTGGCAACCACCTAGATCACCCCACGATTCCAGCGCCCTCGAAGCAACTCCGCCGATCCAGCATGGACATGATGCTCCACCAACTGCATTACATACAAGGGGGTTTGCCGGCTCCGTTTATGTGCAGCAACCCGGGTGCGGCATGTGTACCGCCCCGGCAAGTCGCCTCGGATCAACAGGTATATGCAGATCGTGTCCTGCCTCCATAGGAGGCTGGGTGCCGCCGTGCATTTGCAATTTGAGAGGTCAAGGAAGAGGCATGACATTTGTCCCGGCGTTTTGCAGCAGCCAAAATTAGCCAAGATCAAGCTGTTTTGCTCTGCTGTTCTCTTGAGTGGCTGAGAGACTGAAACATAGGGCTGTCCAGAATCATGCGTACGACATCGCTTCAGCATTCAGGCTTTGGGGTGCACAAACATGTTCGATGTAGCATTCGTATGGCTTACAGGCGAGGTTGATAGCTAATATGTACCGGCCAGGTGTAGCGATGTCCGCCTTCCGTGCTCCCTCGCATTAACCAGGGCGCCCAGCTCGAGAAGTAGTGCGACGCAACTTAGATGTTCGTGGCAAATGGCTAGACGAAGGGCCGTACGACCCTGGGGATTATGCTTTTCCGGGGATGCGCCTTGCAGCAGCTTTACTCTAGCACAATGTCGTGTGCTCGGACGCAACAGACATGCTCGATAATGTAGTGTCGACCGCAATGATGCGGGCTTCCATGACTCGGAGTGATTCTTAGGGATGAGACGATCCTGAGCGTAGATGCTCAGCGACCATCTTTCCAGCAATCGGTCGAGACTAGGAGCGCTCTGATGCTTGAAGCGTGAGTTGTTGACGGTGATATAGGCTTGCAGCCTTACTTGCTCCCAGTCTCGAAGCCAAGACGCAAGCATCAGACGATCGTGGTTCGAGGTATTGCTCGCAGTACTGCTCCTGCCGGGTAGGTGGTGGCGGGAGCAGGGTGTTTCGTGGACGAAGCTGAACCCACAGATGCCACGATTGGCAGAAACTGGGTGAGATTGCAGGTCTTGCTGGTGCAGGCATCCGATCTCACGGTTCTCACAGATGTACTCCTTCCGGACAGTCAAAGGTGAGTGCGGATGTGATCCAACCGTGCATGTAGGGAGTCAACTGTTCCAAGTGACTACTACATCTCTCTCGTGACTTCCGTTCCCAACGCTCATGGCAACGCCAGCTTCCTCTAACGACCGGTTCATCCGTGTTGGAAGGGCGAAGCTTGACACTCGACGTGCGGTCTTGGGTTCATTTGGGGATTTGGGAGAGCTCACCTTGTCGCTGGGAAGCCATGGCGCTGCTGGATGTGTGCGATCGTCATTCGTGAGTGTTGCTCGGGCCCTGAAGTACACCTATCGGGTGTGGTGCAGTCGAAGACGGCTTGCGGTCTTCATTCTGCGTTGGCCGTAAAATATGTACATCATTCACCTCGGTGTTCTGCAACACATGATGGATTATGACGATGGGATGGTCTATTTCAATCTGCGAACGCACGCCCGCATGCAACCGGGTATGCTTCCACATGCTGCGGTCCAACGAGGCGTCTGCGTCAACGTGAGCCCTCTTCCGGAGTCTCGAAACCTGGACATCGGTAGTATCAGACGACCGATGTCGACATTAGCGCTAAGTCTGATGTCGTTTGCGATCATTGTCGCGGCGGATCCTTGCAATCTCCAGCTATGGCTGTCACTTCTGAGATGGTCTGTAAAAGCTCGCTTCAAAGTGCAACGCTCTCGAGAGGCGGCGTACTATCGCTCGGGCTCCACATCATGCTCCATGTTCTTCTCAAGTCCCACCATCCAGTACACGTCACGAGCGTCTGCCCCGAGTGATCTTCCGTGAGGCAGGTTATTGCGTTGCCGAGTTGAAGATCGCAATGTCAACCAGTGCTAACAACAGGCTGAGGAAGGCGGCACAGGTGGACGCTTGACTCCGAGACTTGATGCCAAAATGAAGGATACCAACTGAGGCAGCAGAAGGATTGAAGTGCAGCAATTGCCACACTTTTGGCCAACACACACTTCCGTCCGAAAGTGCGGCAAAGTGCGGCACCGAGTGTGGCAATCGCTGCACTTAGTGCCGCACGCGCAGCCACGAGCGGCAGCACCGGCAGCACCGGCAGTACCGGCAGAGCCGGCAGCGCCTGCTATTCTTGCATGCAGGTGGGTCTGGACTTCGAGGGCCGATGCCCTGCCCGGGGACGACGTGCATCGAAATTAGCATCAACGACCGAAGGCGGTGGTAGCTCCCGATCCGTGCTCGACAGATTTCGCTTATGTCACGCCTGGACGAGACGGAGGACTTCAGCCCCATCGCAGACGGGCGCGAAATGGTTGAAGGCAGCGCCGGGCAGCGCTCGAGTGCAACCCGAGCCAGGAGACCTCACTTCTCAGACGGTCGAGATCCTTCGCGCACTGTTAGTGATAGGCCATCAGCAGGGCCCGAAGACCGCAACAGCCATCCAAGAGGGGACGTAGATGGGCAGAGGTCCGCACTCCACGGCTTTGCTCCCCGTCGCTGTCTGGTTCAGCTCAGTCGTCAGAGCTCTCCACTCCCAACCAAGATGAGCACCACCACTGCGCAGACACTTCAGGCTGGACAAGCGTGCCGACGCAACGCCACATGGGCCATCCACGCCCTGCACAACAATGGAGACATCAGCGATGGTAACGGCAACGGCAACGGCAACAACAACGACAACAATCAACCTCCTTCTCAGCATCCTGCCAATTGCCCGGGCGTCGATTGGCCTTCTGTAACACACCGGCAACACCGGCAGTCCAAAGTCATCGTCGGTGTCGAGGCTCTCTGGATCGAAGAGTCTGGATCGAAGAGGATAGGGAAGCGATGGGAATGCCAACTCCCCTTCGGACTCCGAAGATATGTATGAACGGCGATGTGCTAGCCTCCTTATGTCTACCCGTCGCTGGCCTGGAACTGTCGCATCCTGGACACCAGCCGCGGCTCCGGCAAGCAGCACGTGGCGGCGAGCGTCGCTGTGAGGCTGAAGTCATCTCTCAAGGGGTTGATCATGCGGTGTAAGCTTGGTCTAGGGCGTCTGTTAGCTTACCGAGAGCTAGGTCGATCGCAACTGAGCTCGAGCTGAGATGCGAAGATGGCTCGCCAAGATCAAGAGCAAGGCCACTCTTGTCTCGCAAGCTGTGTTGCCTGTGTAAATTTGACCTGTGAGAGTAGAGGTTGTGGATGGAAAACGCAGGCGCTTTTGCTATACTTTATCAACGGCGGCAGTAAGAGACACTGCGATTCACATGAGTCACAGTCTGCACCCTCAACAGATCCTTGAAGGCCTTGCTGGCCATTGCGACCTTTCCAACTCGCTTTGTTCGAGGCACTATGCGGCAGCGTGCGCTCATGTCTGCAGCCCCGTTAGTGCCAATTCCAGTCATGTACAGGGAGATAGAGTGACTTACCGACTCCAGGTACGTAACAGTCTTTAACCTCAAGAACTCCTCGAGACCCCACTGCCCGTTGAACCGGCCCCAGCCCGATTTCTTCACACCGCCATGCGGCAGCGATGCTTCGTCACTGTACATCAACGTTAGCACTACTCACATCAAGCGGTCGAGTCATAGTGTTGTCATCTTACTGCACAGTCATGCTGTTGATATGCACCGCCCCCGAATCCACCGCCCGCGCAATCTTCAGCCCGCGGCCTAAGCTCTCCGTGAACACGGCGCCGCTGAGGCCGTAGTCGGTATCATTCGCGATCTCGATAGCCTCCTCGTCAGAATCCACAGCAATCAGGCTGACCGACGGGCCAAAGGACTCGGTGTGATAGATGTCCATCTCCTTCTTCACGTCCCGGATAATGACGGGGCGGATGCGGTACGCGCTAGCCTCATGCGTGTCGATATCGCCTGCGACGACCTTGGCGCCCTTGGCCACGGCATCCGAGCGGAGACTCTTGTTCTTCTCGACGCCCGGCTTAGCGACCAGCACCGGCGCATCGCCTTCCGGGCTGTAGATCTTGTTCGCGGCGGCCTGGAGCGAGGTGGCGAACTGGTCGATGATCTTGCGGTGCACCAGTATCCTCTCAGTCGACATGCAGATCTGGCCGGCATGCAGGAAAGACCCGAGCGCGCACTGGAAGGCCGCATGCTCGATATTGGCATCTTCGCACACAATGGCGGAGGCCTTGCCACCCAGCTCCATGAGCACGGGTTTCAGCTCCTTGCCGGCTTTGCTGGCGATGATGGCTCCCACGCCCGTCGAGCCGGTGAAGTTGACCTTCTTGACGTGCGTGTTCTCGATCACACTGTTCGTCACCGCCGCAGCGTCTTCCGGGCGGTGGTAGATGACGCTCAGCACGCCGTCCGGCAGCCCGGCTTCCTTCAGCACCGAGCCAATCGCCCAGAATGTACGCGGGCTCAGCTCGGAGCCTTTGAGCACGACAGTGTTACCTGTAGCGATCGCATACAAGAAAGAGCGCGTGCCGAGGATGTACGGCGCATTCCACGGCGCGATGCCAAAGTTGACGCCGTACGGCTCCTTGAACACAAACGCGCCCTGCCCGGCCGTAGCAGTCTGCGGGATGGCACCCAGGATATTCGCCGGCCGGCCCGCCACATCGCGGAAATTCTCAATCGTCGTGTGCGTGTTGAAGTCGGCAAAGTTGTCCAGCGCGCCCGTCTCCGCCTTCATGTACCCGGCCAGCTCATCTTTCCGCTGCTCGAAGATGTCGGCGGCTTTGAGGAGGATGGTGCGGATTTCGGCGGGCCTCGCTTTGCGCCATGTCTTGAGCGCGGCTTGGGCGGCGTCGACGGCTCGGGCGGCTTCTTGGACGGAGACGGAGGAGGAGGACCACAGCTTCTCGCCTGTCTACCCATACCCAAGGGTATCGCTCAGCGTGTGTCTCGGAGACGGAATAAACCCTTTGCACTTACGGATGGGCTGATCACGTCGAAGGTGGTGTCGGTCCACACTTCTTTGCCTCCGATCCAGAGTGGCACAGGCTTGGAGGTGTCTGCGGCAGTGCTGCCATTGCTGCTACCGTTGCTGTGCCCGCTCATCTTGTCTTGCTTCCTTTCCTTCTTGCCAAAGAGTCCTGGCTGCTATATACAGACACAAGGCCGATTGATTACTAACGGCAGTGGCCATGGTGGATGCTTGCGGTGCTTGTATATTGCCTAGCTGTAGTGCCGTTCGGGGAACCCCACCGACGTCGACATTTACACAAGCAGTCTGGGATGACGGCAAGGATCCTGAGCCCGGCAGTGGGGTTCGGCGGAGACATCGGCAGATCGGCCTCCAAAATTCCCCAGGCACGCCAGGCCTCACAACCGCTTCCATTTAAACACCCCTTCACGAGAACGTAGCTAGTAACTGTCGTGAGCGCGGAATCGGAAAGGTGTCACTGTGGCAAGACGCCCATCGGGATCCCACAGGGCGGTCCTCAACACAACAGGCAGACCAATACCACATCTCAAGGGGTCGGAACCTGCATTGCTATGGAATCTGTTTTCGCGAGCTCGTGATCATCAATGGTTTCGTACATGTTGGACTCAGAGCGAGGCGGCATCTTCCTAGACGGTGGACCTGGAGTGAAAGTGAACTGCACCGCAAGTATCCTTTACAACTACCCACGATCGACACAGCAACGACCAACGCTGATAGCATTCTTCCATTGATCCATTAGGCGGGAAGACTCCTCGTGCAGGAGCGTCATATCGTATGTCGCGCGTCGTCAGCGCCTGCGAAGAAGCGCCTTTGCAATTCCCGGAACTTCGCTCGTCTGGGGTAAGTCCTTCGCATACAGCTGCTCCAGCACCGTCATAGTGCTTCCATGGCACACCTGCGGGTCAACCACGCCACTTCGACTTGCCCTATTTCCCCGTTCTTACACCAACCCCCTCAAGCCAATCCACGATCACACCGCAGACCCCACCGCCTTCCCCGTGCCCGTGAAAGCCTCCCGAGCCTCCCTCAACGGCCTCTCCAGCTGCTCAAAGTTACTAAACTCCACCGCATACGGGCCTCCAAACGGTAGTAAGATACTCCCAACGCTGCACTCCACTGGCTCCCTCCGCAACCGTAGCATCTTCGCCAGACTCCGCTGCACCTGCCTCCACGTCGCCAAGTGCACGTTCAACACGTCGATCAGCCGAGGGTGTCCGTCTCGCAGACGATGCGGAGTGAGCGCATGTGCTTGATCCCCGCCAGGGCCTGCACAATCGTCATGAAGCTTGAGCGAAAGCAGACCCGAGAGGACCCTCTGGGAGTGATGCAAAGCACGAAGTCGCTGAGGGCGTAGTGTCCGAACTTGCATTCGCGCCTTACCTCGCGGCAGACACGGGAGGACATTGGCAGATTGTTTGTGCTGAATCGCAGCGGTTTTGGTGGTCGCGGGCGACGGCAAAGTCGGAGATGATAGCGCGGAGTTCGACTGGTAGCTTCGCGAAGCGGCGAGGTGTCCATGATCGAACCGGAGGTGTAGACAATGGATTTGAGGAAGGGGCGTGGCGCCGAAATGGCACGCATGCAGTTCGTCTCCAAGCTCGCAACGAACGACGACGAGGATGCTGCCGGCGCCTACGCTGCCTCGATGGCAGTGCGGAATTTGGGGAGCTGACCAGTCCAGCAGGCATTGCGGGACCGGCTCGCGCCGCTGGAGGTGTTCTCGGATAGTCCGCTGCGACGTCGAGGAGGATACTGCCGGCGCCTACGCTGCCTCGATGGCAATGCGCAACTCGGAGAGCTGACCAGTCGAGCAGGCACCGCGCAAACCGCTACTCTTCCGAAAGGGCACCCATTCAGTTCGTTTCCAAGCTCCCAACGAACGACGACGAGGACACTGCCGCCGCTCACGCTGCCTCGATGGCAGTGCGGAACTCGGGGAGCTGACCAGTCCAGCAGGCATTGCAGGACCGGCTCGCGCCGCTGGAGGTGTTCTCGGATAGTCCGCTGCGAAGTCGAGGGGAGTACTGCCGGCGCCTACGCTGCCTCTACCGCAGTCCGCACCTCGGAGAGCTGACCAGTCCAGCAGGCATTGCGCGGTCCGCTACTCCTCCCTCCGAATCCGCTCGCGCCGCTGGAGTGGCTCCCAAATGGTCCGCCGAGACGACAGGTGTTTCGATTCGTAAGAACAGCCCGGATTTGGAGGGAAGATGGCTGCCGCTTTTGTGAGGCTGGTGGTGCAAGGAGAAGGTGAGAGACATCGACGGTGAACGCTTTTTGGTAGCGAAGTGACGGCTGATCAGCAAATCGTCAATAACCTCGCAGACTGTGTTACCAGCGAAACAGTGGGGTTTAAACGCTGCGCTAGTAAGGTAGATAGCGGTCCCACTGCCTGTGCTGAGGCGCTTTTGTGAGTGTTGGAGACTTGACCTGCGTTTGTCCAAAGGGTGCTGATCTGGAATAGGGGAAGGGCTGGACGAACCGTTGCATCTCCATGTACCCCTCGCCGTAAGTAAGACACTATCGTTGTTCAGGGTGCCGTTGCATCGTTTATTGATGTGTTGCACTGGAACTTCAACGGGAGCTCGATGACCTATCAATAGCAACGGACCCAAGCGCTCGACCCTATCTTCTGAAGCCCCCTTCTTTTGAAATCACCACCACAGACCCTCACCAAGCAACCCCAAACCCCCCCATCCAAAGGAAATGGAAGCCACCAAATCAACCGCGTCGTCGCCACTCCTAAGCCTAGCCCCCGAACTCCGCAACCGCATCTACACCTTCGCCTTCGCCCCGACCAAGCCAACCGACGAAGCCCAGCGACAGCTCGCCGACCCCCCCTTGACCAAAGTCTCCCGCCAGCTCCGCGCCGAATCCCTCCTGCTGTCCTACGCCGAACCCGCGTCTCTCCACCTGCACATCAAAGCAGCTGGCGGCGGCGGCGGCGGCGGCGGCGGCGGCGGCGGCGGCAGCAGCAGCAGCAGCGCAGCTCAAGCCCGCGCCATCAAAGCCTACCGCGGCCCCAAACTGCGGCTCGTGGCGCAACTGCACGTCCACTGCACAGCAGCAGCACAAGATCTCCACGCGCCATACCGCCTCCGACTGGACCAGGACGACGAACGGGACTTCGACGCCTGGAGGCCGCTGGCCGAGGCGCTGGCCGCGCAGGGGCTCCGCGAGGAGCAGGTGGTGTGGTGCGTCCAGTCGCCCGACGGCGCTATGAGCGCGACTGGGGGTTCGGAGAGGGGGACGCGGGGCTTTAGGGACGGGTGGCGCACGGCTGGCGATGAGAGGCCGGAGGAGCGGGACTTGGTGGGGATGCAGCAGGATCTGGAGGAGGAGTGGGCCGCCGAGGTGGCCGGGTGCGCGCAGCGAGCGTGCAGCGGCACGGGTGAGGCGGACGATGTGCCTGACGTCGTGGAAGAGGCAGGGACGGGTGGCGTATGTTCGCAGCGGGGGGCAGCAGGGGGCGGCAGAAAAGGGGTTGGGGAGTCTGGTGCGATGAGTGTGTGTGGAGGAAGGGAGAGAGCGCTTGCGGCCGCAGGGCGCAGGAGGGGGATGGAGGAATTGCCGTGTACGCTGGGCAGAAAGAGGTTGGATGTTGGAGATAAAAGTAGCAGTGGACTGGGCAAAAACGCGTATCCGGTATGGAGTACCTTGAAGGCACGAAAGGGGCAACCAACCCCATCATCACCCGTTCCAAGTCATCCATCCACAGCGTCAGCGTCAGCCAGCCGAGCCTGAGCTGGCCACCCCCCAGCCCGCTGCTCGATGAAGCGATCATCTGCCCACCTCCACTCACCCATCCCTTTCATCGTTGGCGCTACGGGTACGTGCATCCGAGCCCCCATTCCCAGGTATGGCCGGCAGAACCGTGTCCGCCACTTCGCACTCACGCCTTATCCAACCGCACCGCCGCATTCCCCTCAATAAACCCCAAATCCACCCGATGCCCCAACAACTCCCGGATATTGCTAATCCCATACTTGATCATCGTCGGCCGCTCCAAACTCAACCCGAACCCATACACCCGCAGATCCTCCGGCAAACCCATCGCCAACAGCATCTCGGGCCGGAACATGCCGCTATTCCCAATCTCCACCAACTTGCCCAACCCCTCGTGCCACGCGAAGACCTCCATGCTCGGCTCGGTGTAGGGGTTGTAGGCGGGCTTGAACTTGAGGCCCACGAGGCCCATCTTCTTGAAGAAGCGGCGCAGGAAGCCCTGCAGGCCGCCGAGCGTGAGGCCGTAGTCGGCGATGACGCCCTCGACCTGGTGGAACTCGGCGAGGTGGGTGGCGTCGACGGTTTCGTTGCGGAAGACGCGGTCGATGGAGAAGTACTTGGCGGGCCGCGGGTTGGCGGCCAGGCGGTGCAGGCAGTAGGTGGAGACGGCGGTTGTGTGGGTGCGCAGGACGAGGCGGCGGGTCTCGGCGTCGTTGTAGGGGTAGCGGTAGCCGATGGAGCCGAAGGCGCCGTCTTGGTGGGTGGCGCGGACGTTGGTGTAGTATTGGTGGTAGTCGAGCGTTTTGGTCTCGGTGGGTGTGGATTGGTGGGCGTCGTCTTCTTCATCGCGGTCTTCCTCCTCCATTGCGGCGAGGGCTGCGTCGGCTTCGGGGTCGGGACCTGGAGGGCCGGCTTCGGGCGGGTCGGAGACGTAGAAGGTGTCTTGCATGTCGCGGGCGGGGTGTTGCTGCGGGACGAAGAGGGCGTCGAAGTTCCAGAAGCCGGTGTCGACGAATCTGGTATATCGTTAGTCGGTCAGGAAACTGTTGCGTGGGATTATGTAGACAGCTACGCACCTCCCCGTCGGCATCTCGGTGAAGCCCAGGTTGAAAAAGATCTTGCGGAACTCCTCGCGCACCTTGTTCAGCGGATGCAGCGCGCCAATGCCCTGCGACTGCTCGCCTAGCGCCTGAAAGTTGTACGGCTTGAAGTTGGCCGTCTTCCAGCTGCCGTCTGCCAGCATGTCCGCCGTCAGGTCCGTCACCTCGACCGGGATATCTAGTGCCCATTTCGGCCCTTTCCGCGCATCGTACGTGATGATCTTCTGGGTGGTGACGAGGGTTCGCTTGCGGAGGTCCTTGAGGTCCTTCGGGTTCTGGAGTGCGCGGTGTTCGGCGACGTAGCGGAGGACGTCGCGGGTGGTGTCGGTGACGGCGTCGGTGAGGGGGATGAGGGAGTCGCCGTCCTTCTTAATCCACTTGAGCTTGAACGCGTTGCCTTGGCCGACTTTGGCGGAGGGGGTGGCGAGCTGTGCATCCCCCGCTGTCAGTGCCCTCTCCTACTCTCTCAGTCCACCCTCCCAAGCCGAACATACCGCCGCATCCTTCAACGACATCTTGCCCGCCTGCCGCACCGCATCCCACACCTTGTACTCATGACTCCCCTCGTCCACAATCTGCTGCCCTTCCCCCGTCAACACCACCTCCTCGGTGTCATTCGTCTCGTACTGGATCATCTGCCGCGACGCCAGCCGGTCCAATGCCGCCTTGACCTCCGTCTGCGAGGCATGCGGGAAGGTCTCCGAGGTTGTGACGCTATCGTGCTCGTCGACCGCTTCCAGGATTTGCAGGGTGAGGTCGCGGTCGCCATTTTGAACGGGAACGGGCACTGGGCCCCGTGTGCCGGGCATCTTGCTCGTGATATGTCGTGAAATCGTGAAATCGTCCACTCGTTTCGCCGGCCAAATGCCCGACCTTCTATGACTGGAGTACTGAACATCGTGAAATTCTGCGCACGTGCCAGCGGTAGGGCTGCAGCTGCAGCGCGGGCCGTCATGTACCCTGCATTAGCCTCGCCGCCGCCTCGTTCCTGAATCCTGACTTCTTTCCTTTTCAACCTCCTCCTCCTAGCATGGTAGCCAAACCGGCAGCACCCGACTGCAGCGTGCAGAGGGTATACAATTACCACGGCGAGTCGCATCTATCAAGGCTATGACGCTTCTACAGGTCCGCGACATATCCATGTCTACCTCTCAGTACTTCCGTTTCATCAGCTTCCACATCCCCCAAGCTTTCGCCTTCGCAGACATGCCCTCTTTCTCGCAGCTCCCACTCACATCGGATCCGCACACCTCCGTTCACCTTCACCCTCCATTTCAGTACGCGCACTTGGAGAAAGACTGCTGCGGGCCGGCCGGGATGTCCTCCCATGCGGACGTTTGCCACTCTACTCCATGTGCCACAGGTAACGCGCAAGTAGCACGGCCATTCCAGCAATCCCCTTCAGCTCGCGCGTGATTCCGCTTTCTCCTACCTACTTTCGGCGCCCTTGAATGTACCCTGAAATTCCTCTCGACACATTTGGAGGTGATTCATGCCGCAAGCATCCTTCACGCGTTTCGACGCCGCGCCGACGTACCATGGAAGGTGTTGTGGCGCTGGCTGTCGAACCAAGGGACCGGAAACACTTCCTTATGACCATCACCTCTGTCCCGGCCCGTCACTTTCGCTACGCCGAGAACCACATCAAAACCTTACTCATGGCATTCGAGCCGTACACCTCCTTATAAGTACACTCTTTCCCAGACGACATCGCCTGCAACAACACGCTCTCCTGTCCCACCAGCACAACCAACACGCAACACGGACCATGGCGCAAGTAACGCCGCATCTCCTGGCCCTGCCACGTGAGATACGCGATATGATCTACGCTTTCGCCCTCCTCCCGAATGAACCAAGGGAGATACTACTACCCGACCCGCCCCTCCTGCAAGTCAGCAGACAACTCCGCGACGAAGCGGCGGAGCTGTACTACACCCAGACCGCTTCTAAGCTCACAGTCACACGCACCTTCTTCGCCACAGCCCCCGTCTGCCTCGCAGCCCGGCCGCAACAATGGCTCGACTCCATCCCGACACTGACCGTCCGCTGTTTCGGCGAAGACGACCATGACTCCCTCTGGTTCAGGAAGGCCGGGGAAGCATCGATTCATGCTGTTCTCGTGGCCGCGGGGTATCGCGGCGACCGTGTGGTCTGGGAGGTTGTTGGCAGTATTGAGAGCGAGGGGGTTAATGGGAGGTGGGTGGATGGTATGGTTAGGTTGTTGGGTGCTGCTGCTGCTGCGGGGGTCGAATATGAGCGGGCACGTGTGAGAGCGGGGTGTGAGGGTGGGGTGGTGTGCAAGCGCGAGAACTTGCGTGGGCTTCGGAAGCGGCGGGCGCGGCACGGCGGTTCGTAGGGGAGGATCCTGTTGCGGTCTCCGCTGCGTGGCTTTGGGCGGAGCGGGGTGTGGATGTGGAATTGACACCGGATGCTTCTGGGGGCGGCGATGGTTGTTGACCTCGCAGAGGCTCTTGGGCAAATACTTCAACAAGCTCCGTGGACGTCTACCTTCTATCGGCTACCTATCCGATCAGTCAGGGGTGAGCCGAGCAAAACTTGTCGGCGTGCAACGCGGTTACGATGATGGGGAGCGAGCAGGCCAGCTTCTGGGATCTTGCGGTCGTAAAGGGATGGATTGATGAGCCCGCAGGTATTACACGCAGATATATGTTGAGTAGAGACTGACTCGTAAACATAGTGGACCAGCCGCCGAAGAAAGAAAGGCAAGAATCCACAACGCCACTACATGCAGTAATACATAATCAGGGGCTCCGCCGCTCATTGTGCCGTAAGCCATGCCGTCGGACTTGGACCTTTGAAGCCCATTGCACCACAAGTCGTAACCCCAGGCTTCTAGACCTCATCGTTCATTGCATCGTAAGCCATACCGAAAGGCTAGAGCTGCGACCATTGCCTAATCGCTGCGTTGACCACCAACAAAGCCGTGCTCAGTGTCTCTTCTTCTGGTTGAGCTTTATGACATTGTCCTTGTCTTCATCTTTCACCCGGCAAGCCCTGCATAGTCTGAGCGTGCTGGGCGCCGGTACGACATTGTCTGGGCAGCGGCGGTCGCAATCGTTTCTGTCACATGGTTGAGTATTCGTAGTCAGTCTCCAGTCGCCTCCGCAATGGCCGCAGTGGTGTAAGGAACGTTCGAAAGTGCAGTGGTTGCACACCGCAGGGCTGGGTGGCTGCTGTACTGGGGGTCAACTTTCGCTCTTCTCCAGAATACGCCATGTTGACCAACTTACGGTAGGAGTGTTCCTTTGATGTGTTTGTGATGTGATCGAGGAGCTGTGTCTTGACACTGAGACTGGGTGGACTCGGATGAGCTTCTTGTGTCTGATAACCGTAAGATGCAGTGATATAGTATCCGATCTCTACTGGTCCAAGGCTTGAGCTCTTGGAATATTTGTGGTTGCTGATGTACTGATGCTGTGAGAAGAACCCTGAAGGTAGACCATTGTCTTATACTTATAGCCTCAGACAGCACAGCATTGTGCCAGAGCAGCAGGTCGTAGAACCTCATTCACGCAGTCGGCATGCCTGACTCGGAAAACAAACAGCCTGTTTGCTAGATATCGAAAGCTTAGTGACCTTCGAAGACACTGTGATGAACGGTCATGCTGAAGGGGAGCAATCTGCTAGAATTGTGGCTCGCATGTATGACCCTCGAGGCTCGACAGCATAGCATTGCAACAGAGCAGCGGTTCGTGAGGCGCCGTTCACAAGATTGGCATGCCCAACTCGGGAAGCGAACAATCTGTCTGCCAGGGATCGAAAGCTCAGTGAAGTCGGAGACGCTGCTGTCGAAGGTCATGCTGGAGAAAAGCAAACATTTAGACTTAGGACTGAGACTTCTGTGAAGTCAGCAACGATAGACAGATTTTTGCAACGATAGACAGGTTTTACAGCAGGTAGGTTGCAAATGGAGAAGCCGTTGTGAGCGCTCAGCTCAGTAGAAGCCAACGCTGAACGCCCAACGCTCAACAGCACTCCTAGATTCTAGCTGCCGCAGAATGAACGATTTGCTCGAGTGGTATTGCCGCATCTGGCTGTTCCCGGTGAAGCCACTGTCTGGCAGAGTAAGCCGGTGTGATGTTGCAGTGGAGATGTCAACAAAACGTCAGGATACAAAGAGCAAAACCTGCGCTGGGAGGTGTGTGCGTGAAAATGTGGTAGTGAGTGAATGAAGCGGCAGACGTGGAATACGGCCTACTGGACTGAATGGTGAGCCGTTGACGAGTGCTGCCAAGGCCAGCCGGCAACGGACGGGCGTCCGCAATCAGAAGGACCTGCCAGTGGGCCATGTCGCACAGTTTTTGTGATTATGAGACCTATACGAATGGTGGGCAAGCGTCCGCTTGCTCAACCGGCACGGTGGAGCCATTGGCGCTTGTGTGCTGAAGCTGCTGATCCAGTACCTAGGGTCTAGACTTAGGAAAAGTGTATCTCTTGACCCGATCCCCTCCATCTGAAGGATTCGCTGGGCGAAGTGATGCAACTGGGTGTTACAACAAGCACCTCTGACCGGCGTTTGTATCCCGGCTTGACCCAACGGCCAGAGCGTGTCGCTACAGCGCTAGCAACATACGAGGTGGATGAATGTTGACGTTGGTAGACCATTATCGGTAAGCTCGATACGAATTATTGAAAGTACCAGATAAAGTCAACCACAACTTAGCTAACTCGCCCAATAAGGCAAACAGCAAACAGAACCAAAACGCCGTGGTATATGGAGATGCACAATGCACCGACAACCATCAGGTCGTAGGCCGTGGTTTCCAATCGTGGCGTTATCGTTGCCTGGAGTTTCATCGCCCATTCCATGGTCAGTCAGAACGTAGGCTCGAGCATCATTGCCGGTTGGCTCGTCGACAGTATACCGTTCCAATCGATCCAATGAACCCAGGGAGCGGATACGTTAGCTCCACTGCTCCGAATGCATGTTTGGATGTCGACCACCTTTTCGCGCTGCAGCTGCTGCCCAGAAGTGTCAATGCCCACGACGGCGGTCATCCGGCGGCACAACGACGAACGAACGGACTGTGTTGTTGGCGACGAAACCTTGATACTCAGGCGTCTCGGGCAGATGAGCGCTACAGTGGTCACAGTAGCGCCGTTTCCACGGATCCGCCATCTCCTTGTCGTAATTCCGGGTCTTGATTAGGTCGTGGCCATGGCACGCGTTAGTACACACCAGATGTCGGGTTGAGTACGGTACATTGCGTTGCCAGGCTTGCGGCCGCTGGGTACAAGCAATGAACTTTGTCGGCTGAGCTGCCGCTACGCGATCGCAGTTCAGGTTGCCACACCTGATGTAGACGAACTCGCGGTGGCAGAAATTGGCTGGCTCACGCTCTTCTGAACGGCGGTCTAGAAAGAGTAGTCAGCGATGCGGAAGGCCATGTGAAGATGTTGGACGTAGGTATACCCATTGCTTGAAGATCAGGAATCGCTGCTTGGTACGTAATGTCCTTGGCTGGGTGAATGTGCTCACTTGGGACTCGGTCCCGACGACGATTAAGTCGTCCTGTAGTCCGCGTGGGCTAGGTTCTTCAAACTGGTGGTGCGGATAAGTGCTAGGTCTGCCCCTAGTCCTTTAGTGTTCTCGCGCAGGCTATGAACGTGGCCGCACGCTTGCGCGAACTTTGGGGGCCCCGGAGCTTCGGAGTTTTCGGGGGTGTGTGGAGTGGATGGTGGTGGCGTGTTATCGGGTTTCAAGTGGACCGTGGGCTTGAGGTTGTAGTCTTTGATGAGATCGATTGCCTGGTGGTCGTGGATGTGATGTTGTGGTTGCGGTTGCTAATGCAGAAAGAGAAGGCCCTCATGCCGGCTCTCAACCCATAGATATAGGCTTGCCCGGGAAGCAGCATCAATGGAAACGCTGTCACGATGGCCGGATCCATACCGGCAAACAGCTTGATGTTCCTCGAACCCATCACGGGCGTTGGTGTACTAGCCTCGCAAACGTCGCCAGCAGTGGTGGGGCTGCAGATGAATGGCCAACACTGGACTCGATGGAGCGTTCGACCTCCGGAAGTCACCGACAGCAGGCAACAGGAAGCAGTTCAGAGCAATAGCAAACCACGCCTGGTCGTGTCACCGCCACTGTGATGCGCAGCCACGCACGCAGGCACTCCGAGTGACCCAACAAGCGTAAATCAACGCCTTTCACCACGCGCGCTTAGAACTGGGCGTCGTCATGTCTATTGCATGCCACAGGCGCTATGAACCTGCTGTCACTCGGGTGGGCCAATGCCAGGTATAGCTGGGCCTGCTTGGTGTATCACCGCTCGAAGATGAGTCATGGTGTTGCCACTCGATCGAGGAAGCGTGGGTACAGTCGATCGTCCGTTTGTAGATCAGGCACCATTACGAGCTCGAGGCGGGTGGGCTGTTGCTGATGCAGATCGAGAAGCGTGCGCGGGAGCAGGAAGGTTGAATGAAGAGAGGCCCCATGACACCACTGTCTTAAAGCATGCGGACGCTGTGCATGCGCCCGCAAAATCACCGACCAGCGCCAACGCTAAGACCAACGCAAGAAGTTTCATCGTCGACTGACTGGCCTCCTTCACCCTCCGCCTTCCAGCCACTTCGCCCAGTACAGACAGCTGCTTGCATTCACGGGCGCGCCCTCCCCGCAAAGATCAAAGACAGGACACTTCCCACACGGCGCCTGCGTCAGCCCATTCCCAAACCTCTCGCCGCCCTCCTCCTCGCCCTCATCGTCCGGGTAGCCTGGAGGCTTGAACTTGACGCCTCGCACGGTCCTGTACCCGCTACCACCGCCGTCACCACCGCCGACTTTCTCAAGCTTGTCATCCCAGACCAACACGTCGATGACGCCCTGGATCTCCGGGACAGTCAGCTGTGCGGCTTTGGAGGCGCGGATCGCGTCTGTGGTCGTGATGAAGGCGTGGATGGCTTCGGCGGAGGGGTAGGTGCGGGTGTAGGCCGGGAACGAGAGTTGGGTGATGAGCTCGGGTCCGTTGTCATCGTAGCTGGAGCGGTATCTGCGTGCGGGTGCTGCCGAGTCTTCGATATCTGCCGTGCCGCGCTTGCGCTTCTTGGCTGCGAGAGAGTTGCCGCCTGTGTCGTGGTCTTCGGCGACTGGGGCGGGTGAGGCTTCGCGCTTCACTCTCTTCGGCTTCGTGTCGGCCCAGCTCTGCATGCGGACGTGGAAGATGATGAGGTTGCTCAGCTCTTCGATCAAACTCTCGTCCAGATCTCCGGCATCGAAGAAACTCCCGCCCGTGACATCATCGCTGGGGACCAGGTGGTACAGCATATACGTCTTCTGCAATGGCGCGCGGATGTTCTTGATACTCTTGACCAAGTGCGCGGCCTCCAGCTTGCCCATCGTCTTCTGCACGACAGCCTGATTGATATTCGTCCGCTTCTTCAGCTCACGCAGCCAGATGCCCTTCTGGTGCGCATCCTCGACATAGCTGTACAGCATCTTCTCGTCCGCATTCAGCAGCGTGATGGCCTTCGCGGCATCGCGCGGCCGGGTGCTCCAGCAGAGCGCGCGCTCGAGCTTGGAGGGGCGGAGTAGGGAGTGGTTGGTGAGCTCCTGCACGAGTGGCAGGAAGGCATTGGCGCCTTTGGCCGAGTCCGGGACCAGGGCTTGGACCTCGGATTGGAAGAAGACTTTGCGCAGGCCTTCCTGAGAGTTTTGGGCGGCTTTCAGAAGTTCGACGTAGAGCGCGTCGCCCTCGTCCGAGAGCTTTGCGAGCATGGCCATGGTTGGTGGATAGGTGGGTGGGTAGGTGGTTGAGGGTGTCGGTGCTATCGGTCAATCATGGGCGGTTGCTACTGAAGCGAGAGTGCCCTGTCGCCGCGCATAGCAGCTGGTGATTCGAGAGTCTGAAGTGACTCCAAAAAGTTCGCGATCCCCGCAGTTTCACATGTCAAGCTGCAGCGGGCGGCGGCGCCGCGACGGGCCGTGCCTGCATTCAAGCTTCGGGTCTTCGGAACTTCGAAACGTCAGCCTCAGCCTCACAAACGATTTCACGTGTTAATTAATCACCAGCTCACCTCCTCCTCCTGCTTATCTCGGACAGTTTGGGTGAAACGCAGCTGGAGTAGGGAGTCTGACAGCTGCCAAAAGCCTAAAGTGCTCGAAACCGGTCAGACCGTTGATCAGGCCACCCATCTGGCCATCCTGAGCGAAGCCTTGCCGTTCGCAGAAGCACATCTTCACGCCACCTGATGTACGTCCGGACCACTGAGTTGACCGATGCTCCGTGGACGCACATCAGAATCTTTACAACGCTTTGCGCACCGCCAGAACATCCAAGCGCGACGTTCTATTTTCCTTGCGAGCCACACCGCAGGCGCAGCCTCAGGCCTTCTGCCTATTCTTACATTTCTTAGCCCTAAGCCGAAATGGATGTCTCCGTCTTCGTCAGCCACGCCAGCAAACAAGGTCAAGCTGCTTCCCGTCCTTGCATTGCTCACCTCAGCCGCGCAGATCACACCACCACTTTCCACAATTCCTTTGTGCTTTGTTCGCGCAGAGCTCCGCTGTCGTGCATCCTAACACAAGATGACAGGGCTGGGTCGAGCAACCACGGTCGGGGTGAGCGTTTGTCTAGCGAGGACCAGGCTCATTGGCACGCACGGGTCAGCTGCGGCGTATATTATTCCTATCTCTCTCTACTTCCCGTCCGCTACCTTTCTACTCCTCTCTACGCTTATAGACGATCACGACACCCTCCTCTCAGCTGATAACTAGCAAAGAAGGCGCACGGCTCTCGAAGTACACTCACTGCACACGCACCCCACCGGCCCGCTGCAGCAAGGATAACGGCAGCCAGCCTCGACGCAAGCTTCGCCAGCTGACGCTCCCGTGTGATACGCAAACAGTCTAGTCAGCCCAACACCTCGCCGCTTCAGTAATCAACATACATAACCCGTCCGCGCCCTCCCGAGTGCGAGTACTTTCATGGCTATTGGAAACTACCACAACGTCCACAACCGTCTTCAAACTTACACCACGACATCCACCATGGGTATCACCACCCTCGCGCTCTACGCGGCCATGGCCGTCCTCATGGTTGATGCCGCGCTCGAGATGGCCACCATTTCTAGCATGGTTTACTGGCTCCACTACCGCGCCGGCAAAGCCTTCGAGATCGACTACAACCTCGGTTCGTTCTCTCTGCACGGCAAGCCCGTCGGCCTCCTCACCAACCAAGGCCACACTAGCAACGGCGCAGCCGGCACAGCTTTCGTCGCGGTCGGTCTCGGCGGCATCCTCGCCCTCTGGTCCCGTAGCCGCGGCAAACATGGCAAGCGCTTCTACCACTTCTGGCTCGTTATGACGGTGCTCTCCATGCTGCTCAGTCTGGCAGCGCTCATCTACACTTTTCTGCTTACGAACAACCATGCCGGGCAAACGATCAACATCGCGCTCGCGTCTGGGCTGCACAACGAGCCCTACCCGAACTACGTCTCGTACCCGCTCGACTTGTGGACGCCGGAGAACTGGCTCGACGCTGTGTCTCAGCTTGACATTGCGCGCAGCAGTGACCGGAATGACATCAAGTCGCACTTGGATGTCATGAAGCTCTGGAGGTGGAACCTCATCCCGCTGTTCATCTTGGGAATGATCGTCTGTGGGCTTGCGGTCATGGACGCCTTCGGCAGGAGGAAGGAAATGCAGGACAAGCGGGCGATGAACGGGTACGGTGCTGAGGCGAAGAGGATGTCAACTTAATCTGACATTTGCCGTGATGAACATTGGGTTGTGCTTGTTGAGCGAGGCGTTTGGGGCCAGGATCCGGCCGTATGCGCGGTGCTTGCTGTCGCCACCACGTGGGCTTTTGCGGTAGACAAATTGGTGCTTTTCTTGATCCCTGTGTCTTTCTTTGCCTGTACCGTGATCCTTACCGTCGGCATAAGCTGGCTGGACTATTGGTGGCAGCCTCCTGTGCCGAGAGAATGGGAAGCTCCAATGCTCCCTGTTACAGCTCGACGAGTCGACGAGCTCGTCGTTGTGCTCTACCATCGTCGCTGTTGCATGAAGTTGTAACAATACGTCCCTTCTATGCGCCCATGGCGTTCTACCAGCCAGCATGGCCTCGCCGCCTCCCACGTGGTACTGTGCACGGCCGCTTGCGTCGCTGGCCCGGCGACTGCCCTGTTGGGCGCACTACATACTCTGCAACTCAACACCGACACCTCCCACACATCAGCGGCGGCATCGGCTCCAGTATTTGGTCGTTGTGTATATGGTTGGAGGCAATCAACCGAGATGCGCCCGATCTTGGTCACGGCTCGTACAGCGTGCCAATGGCTGCCGCCACGCTGATGGCGGAGTTATTTCGATGGTCATTCGGGACTACGGATCAGATACACGAGTTTGGCGCCGGCAGCAGTCGATGTGGTCCATGGTGACATGCTGGATCCCATAGTGGTATGCTGGATCATATGGCCCGCCTGACCCGCCTGTCGACTACCCTATATGCATGGCACAAGCCTGAGAGCACCGGGACCGAGCCTCGTGCCACGTTCTCTGCCAGAATTTCACCGCATACATGACACGAACCTTTGCCCAGCACCAAAATTCAGCGCAGAGCGGAACCCACTGCTGGCTGGCCACTGGAACTGCAGCGGTCTACCCGAGTCAAATGATAAACACGTCAGCAAGCAGATGGTTGCTATGCATTGAGAGTCGTGCATTGTCTGTCGATCGACAGTGACCGCCCACATGTTGCGAGGCCTCTCATTGCTAACCTTGGGCGTCCAAGCACGCATGAACCTGCTGCTGGCGGTGCTTGCTGTCATCGAGGCAGGTCATGCTCTTGGATGGTGTCGAGCTGTTTGCTCATACTCGGCGAGTCTGTGTGAACAGCACTGTCGACGATGCTGAGCCCCTCTGAAGTGCCTACAGGTATGGGCCAAGGGCCTGCGTTGAGTCCCTCTTCTTCGGCACCAGCAAAGTTAAGCACTGCAGGCCTACGTCCGAACTACAGTGCCGCGAACCACGAGCAGCCAACAGTCTGCAAAGCGGTCACGGCTGAATAGGTCAATGACAGATCTCGAATCACACTCAAGCTGTTGGTGCAGTCTGCACCGCACGCTACTGGGACTATGGCCCTCAACCCCTTCGGTAATGTTTCTCGGATGCTCAAACATGGTGTTCATGACACTGACCACCACGTCTAGCACCGCATCATGAACCCGGGACCTACTGCTTCCTCGTTCATACAATAGTGGCGTGTGCAGACCTCGACTGCTTCGTGGACGATGCGGACAGGGAGACCGAGCGGGTGGACTGTATCGCGAAAAGCACCACTTGGGACCCCGTAACAGGTCGTTATCCAGGCACCTGCAATCGAGATCACTACGGCGACGACCGTTACGAGTACCTGCAATTGTCTTCACGCCCGCCTTCAGCGCAGCGATGATACCCTCCGTGCCGTGAGCATGGGCAGCAACAAGCATGTTAGTCCTCGTGGCTTCTTCATGGTCCTACCTCCCGGACGGAGGTTCAGCCGGCATTCAGTGTGGCAGCTATATCTCTCGCGGCACGCATACCCGCAAGAGCCGGTGTGAGCAGTGCCAGAGAATCAAGGTCTCCACCTGCTTTGCGATAGTAGTGGATATGGCAGTCCCAGAGCCCAGGCATCAGCACTGGCAACAATTCCGACGCCACTGTGGCGTATACCGCGGGCAGAGCGCTTGGGCTCCAGCGTACACTATTCTGCCAGTTGTAGGGCAGTATATCAGCGTGCCATCCTTGATAGTCTCACCTCTGCCCGGTATGAGGAGATCGGCATCGATCAGGACTGTGTCTCCGGCGTGATCGGCTGAATCTGTTGCACGCAGGGCAACACAGTTCCTCCTCATGGCGTATCGTTGTCGAGGGTTGGTTGTATTGTGGCCTATGGGAAATCGAAGGTTGTAGTACGATAAGGTGTCAGACATGCATGGCCAGCCTTCGGCGGCCGGCAGCAGGCGAGCGCGGCGTATACCGAAAGAAGAAGTTCAGCGGCGTTCTTTTTGACAGCTCTCACGCCTGAACCAGCATAGTTGGCGTCGGCCACTTTGTGTATGCCATTGCGTGGCTAGGAGCAAGCCGGCGGGACGCGGAGACGCTGGTCAATGGTTTGAATGTGACCTTCAATGCCTAGGCTGTAAGTGTCCATGGAGTCGGAGAGATATGAGCGGGTCCAACGTCGTTAAACATGACATTGGCGAGTTGGAGAAGCAGAAGCAAAGATAGGAACGATCGCAATGCCAGTCGCCTTCTGTACCAAGTTGTGAAGCAGAAGTCGGGACAGCAGGGGCTTGCGCCATGATCGTACATATCCTCGACTGCATATGCAACAGACTCAAGTGCACGTACATCAGTGCAAATCAATGGTCGTACCACGCCAGCCAAAACATAACAAGAATGCTAACAGCTCCAGAGTTCCAGCACACCAGTTTTTGCGTCCAAAACATCAGGCTGGTGCCCGACCCTTGCCCTTGCTCTCGCACTCACACTTGCCCTCGTTGATTGTTCGGTAGAGCATAGGAGCAGTGGGTTCGGCAGACTGCAAGATGCTCTCCCGCGAGCGACTTGCACCATTGCGTAAGGTCGAAAGCCGCGACTGCTGAGCTCTATACTCGGCCACGTACCGCTCGGTGAAGCTACCTGTCGATACGACAATGGTGTCGGAAGCTTCACTGGTGCATGACTGGGACGTGCGGGTGACGGCGATGTGATATGCATCGTCTTCTGTCAAGATAGTCATCGCCTCGTCGAGGAATAACCGCTCTGGCTGGGTCTCATAAGCCTCTGCTTCTGCACTCTGCCCCTCGTCCGTTCCGAAAATCCCGAGTTTGACCAGAGCCCTCCCTTCCGTGCGCTGAGATGTCTGGTCGCCTGACTCCGCACGGTAGTACGGCATGGGGCTGTCATCACCGCCATGCAAAGACTTGACGACCTCGGACTCCGTAACGTCCTGGCAGCTCTCGGACAGAAAGGCTTTGACGCTCTTCGAACGCTCTGAGCCCCTATGTTCCTCATCATCCTCATCGACGATCTCGAAGTTTTTGCGCTTCGTAAAGTTCTTCAGCGGCGGAAAGCTCGGCGTACGTGAATTGTCCTGGCCGACCTCACAAGCTGTTTTCTTCAAGAGTTCGATGCACTCGACAAAGGTCGAAGTTGCAGGCACAGCATCGTTCGCTGCACTTCACGTTAGCTGAGTGGTGTGGAGCTCAATACCAAGGTAAGACATACGAAACAAGTCTGCCCAAATAGTCCTGACCGCTCCAGGGTCGACCGGGATCCTCGTCAAGACCGCTGTGAACATGCACAGCAGCTTCTCCGCACTCCAACTTGCGGTCATATTCGATGCTGGTCGATTAGAAGACGCTGCGGAGTAAGCAAAGGTAGACCGCATGACTTTCCTGGAGAGACTGGTAGCTATGCATGCTACTTACTGCTGTCGAAAGCTTGAGACGGGAGCTGCAATGGTCATCGTCAGCAATGACTTGACAAATTCAGGAAGACCGAGGAGTGTAGACATGAGCCGGAAGAAGGCCATGGACTTGCTTCGTTACCTACAAGTACCGAGTGACCAAACAGATAAGCAGCTTTGCGTAGCCCTGGAAGAATGGGCAGCTGGGGGTGACAGGAAGCGAGACTTGAGCGAGTACTGTGTTACTCTGGCAACTTTGACAGGCTCACCATCAGAGTCTGCTGTAAGTTTAGCTAAGCCAGGAGCCGTAATCATCTCGGAGCACAAGGCTTGACACAAACGGGTCACAGCATACGCTATTTATTGATCCAAGATAGTTTCTGCAGCTCGCTAGGTCCTCAAGAGGGATCAAACGCGTGCGCGGGCACAAGGAGCTGACAACAAGACGTAGGAGAAAAGAACAAGATGCTGTGCTTCCGCGGTGTCCAAATGCGACGGTACCTGCATACAATACTTGCATGGGCGACCTAGAGCTTGCAGGCATCGCGAGGCGGAGGGAGCGGGCAAACGGCCTCCCATTGTGGTCACACCGGGACCAAGAAGGCTGCATATGACTCGATGGTCCGTTGCGGGCTTAGCATCCTTATGCAGCCTACCAATAGCCGGGCCTGCGTCTCGTAACAGAGTGCCGATAACGTTCGGACTATCAAGCTTCCATGGCAGAGCAAAGCGGCGAAGGGAAACACACGGTGTCTCTATGCCTGATCCGTGCCTGTTTTGTTCGGTTCGATAGTGACGAGGAATATGGCGTTAGGTATCTCTGGAAGCCTGGACAAAGAGCGGAGACCACGCAAATGAGTTTCGGTGCAAGTAAGACCACCTGAGAGCACACTGGTGCCCAGGGACAAGCTGTCGTTATGCTGTCCCCGATAGAACTGTAGCTATATACACGGTGATATTGTACTGGCCTCGACCTACCGTGCAATGAACTCGCATCAGACCCAACCGACATGAAGTGAGCGCACAACACCTGCCGCATTTACTCCCGGAACTTTGCAGGGCCGTGATCAATGTACCGCTTCCGATACCAACCGTATGTGTCTTCAGTGTTCCAAGACACAAGACCGGGAGCGGGGCTTGGATCGGGAGTGCTTGCAGAGCCTCCTTGCTCCTCATCCGCATCGTAAGTCTCGTCCATCACGTCGAATGTTGCATTCTTGCCGCTACCAGGTTTGGCGACGGTCTTCACAGCAGCGGCACGTTTCGAACGTCTTGTGGTCTTCTTCACCCTACCGGTTTTGACCCCTGAGAAAGCGTCAGCAAGCTGGAAATGCACAGAACAACGAGGGACTCACTTGTCGTAGCGAGCTTGGCCGACTTCGGAGACGATCTCTTTCTTGGCCCAGGTGTGGGCGTTGGGTGGGTCATGGGCGACGCCTCTGAGACCGGCACCATAGATGGTGTCGGGTGCGCTGCGGAGACAGCATCACTTGTGCGGCATGTGAGCCTCTCTACAAAGCTGTTACTCCGGTGTTCGAGAGTGTCGGGCCTGCTGTCGAAAACGTCGTGCGTGAGGTTCGGGTAGGTTAGGCTGAGCATGGTGGCCATCCCTGCAGACGGGAAAGTGAAGCGCTTGTCCTGTGAGATCAGCGACCGCCTTCAGTATAGGACGAAGTCGCTTACTTTGTCTTCCAAGGTTGCGTACATCGCTGGGTTGACGTCTTCGAAGACACTGGGTTTCTTCCAGTCCATTTGTTCGCCGAGTGAGAGGACATGCTGAACCGGAGATGCGTCACTCGGGACCACGGGGCAAGATCGTGCAGAAAAGCAGTTGCAGAGATCAGTCTGAGAGATCTAAGAGGACTGGCGGATGGTAGCGAAGCAAAGGATATATACAACGCCAGCTATGGTCTGGTGCAGGGAAATCTTGGCAGCCGTTGAAGTCATCTTGCCGACAGAGAGCAGACCAGGGGCAGGGTTCTGCTCGAGCGACCAAGAGGCCCCATGGCATAATAAGCATACCTCTCAGACCATGGCATTCTGCGGGTACTGCGGCTATGACAGGCCGCTCTTACAGTATACAGAATGTCAATAGGCATTGCAGCGGTGTTGTGTTGATTAGCAGACCGGACGGACCAGTGTGCCCGCTCGATGCAGTACCGAGAAACGTCCTAACCGTACGGATCGGCATCATGATATGCACGCAATCAACGCGCTTCAGAACAATCGTATCGACGTCGTGTGGTCGTAGCTACAGTCGGTGACTTCCGCTACCCCGTCCTGCCCCGTTCTGAACATGATTCGCTTTCACGCTACCAAGGCCGACTCGCCAAGTGGGCCTTGCAGGTCGCACAGCATGCACACATGCCGGGACCACAGGGTTCGTTTCACTTTCGGGCCCAAGTCACCACACTGGCAGCCCACATGCAGACCACAATGAACATGAGAAAGTGACACGCTCATCTGTGCTGATTTCGTGAAAGAGAAGACACCAGCGTGAGGCAGAAAAGACTGCTGTCAAGCTAAGAAGTCCAGATCCCTGCAAGATGTCAGTGTATCCCGGAAGTTGCGCATGAAGCCATCTGAACGTCAGGTCATGCTATCTGAATGGCAAAAGACACAGGGCCTACATATCAGCTTTGAAGAGGGCTAGGTAGTCCCTACTTACAGTCAGAAAACGAAAGGCTATCTCACCAGTGGTCGCTGAAAGCCTCCCGCTTTGAAACATCAGTCGTCCCTAACCCGTGCAATGCATGTATCAACATGTAGCGAGTCTATCGTTTCGACCGTCGAGGCGACAATGCACCGGGGCAGCGGCAATGCATTGCACTTCGTCCCGTGGACCATGGCCTTCTGCTTGCCTAAGTCGCATGACTGGTGGCATCAGTCTTGCAATGTGGCCGCATAGGCCAAGTGGCGAGCGGTGTGCATCATTCTCAGACTCGGTCGCGTCAGCTGGTATGGCGTGTGAGAGGCTACCTCCCGAGGCTCTGTGTTATTTGCAAGGGTTCGACGAGCCTGAGTCTCGGCTCTGATTTCAAGTGACCTATGCCCCTCGGAAATCGCCGCTCGATCTGGACATCGTCATTGCATGTCCCCCGTAACCGCAGGCATTGACTGCGGCTTCTCCACGTTTCCCTCGAGTCGACTGCTGCGCACCACAGTTTTCCCACGCACCCGGCACCCCCTTTGCAACAGACTCCGTCTTCTCTTCTGCTCTACCCCTCTCTCATATCCCTTGTCTTTAGACCTACTCGGGCTCCAAGTCAACCGACCACGCACCAATGCCCATTGCTTGGCAACACGCCGCGGACAAGCGCCTTCTTGTCATAGTCTGCACACTACAGAAGCCGGACTGGAAGGCTGTCGAGGAGCAATGGGCGAGGATGTTCGGTATGACACCTCATCACAACCCGCCTCACCGAGGATGTGTTGAGCTAATATGCGCTCCTTCCATGCGGCAGACCAAGATGTGGAGTGTGGGCCGATACCAACACCTCGTGCAATGTCTGAGCATATACACAAGCTTAGGCGATCGGCGATGTTCCCGCCCAAGGCAACGGCGGTCAGCGACAAGCAAGTGACTTCAAAGAAATCGTCTTCTGCGTCGTCGAAACAGCAGCATAAGCGTTCGTTCCCGGAACAGCTTGAGGCCGACGAAGCCTGCGACGAGTCGCGGGCCGAAGAGCAGCAGCACCTGGGCGAAGCGCAGCCCACAACGCAAACCCGCCCGGACCAGGCAGCACCCATCGGATCCGAAAGCGAATCGCGTCACGAACGGCCGTGGAAGCGTACCAAGCAAGAAGCCGAGATTCGGGAGAGCAGTGCAGATGCTCGCGATGTCGCGGCACGGGGAAAAGGGATTGCGGAGGACGAAGAAGGCGAGGAGATGCTGCCATGGCAAACCGACGATTTCCTAACGTGAGCTGGTGTGAAGGACCGTATTCTCCGAGCTGCCACGCTGCCTGTTCTGTGTTCAGTGGTCAGAGTCTGTAGTGCTGGGAACGGACTGCAGACATTGAGCATGTGCATCATTTCGTAGCGTCATCTGCGCTTAACTCGCTGATGGGCATCGCCTACGTTATACTGATGCCGGCTTCTCCCAACCCCAATGCCAGTCGTAGCGTCCCGTGCGCTGAAGTCGTCCTGCCCCTCCCTATAATACAATACGTCATCGTGGATGGAGCTAGGTGTTCCCTCAAGCCTAATACTGAGCCCTCACTCCTCCTCTCAGCCCGCCTTTCCAGAGACAGCACACGCTCATCTCCTCGCACCACTTCTGCACCATCCACGCTTGCAGCTCCTCCTCCACCGTCTCCACTTCTGGCCCGGCGGGCTCCCCAGGCGCATCCTTCTTCTTGCGGCCTTTGGCGGGCGCTTTGCGCTTGGTTCGCTGAACGCTGATGCGGAGGTCGCGGTGGGTGTTGAGGTGGGCTGTGAAGTCTTCGAGCACGATGGGGTCGTAAAGTAGGATCTTCTCGTGCCAGCTTGGCGGCTTGGAGGGGTCTGTGGAGCGTGGTGCGGCTTTCACTGCGGCTGTGATGCGTGGGAAGAGGTGTTTCAGCACGATGGGCCATTGAGCGTCTGTGGACTTCAGTGCGGCGCCGGTGGCTGGTAGCGCGGTCAATGCCTGGTAATGCTGTTCTGATGAAATGCCGGCGATGACGAGCGGAAGTGGCTGCACCGGTGATGGTGGAGCGCTTGCCCGACGCCTGGGCGGAGAAGGTGTGGCTGGAGACTCGGAATCGGAGATCTCGTCCATGTTTACGAAGCTGTCGGGTTTAGTAGGCGCCATGGTCGTTTTAGCCATCTTGGGCGGGTTTTTGCTGGTCTTCTCGATGTCAATGAAACTGTCAGGTTCGGTAGCCGCTACGGGCGCCTCGGCCACATTAGGCTTGTCTTTGGTGGTCTCCTCGATATGAATGAAGCTGTCGCATCCAGACGGCGCTCTCGGCTGCTCGGCTCGTTCAGGCTTGGTGGGAGGCGGTGGCATCTCCGCAAGATTAACGGCGGTCGACGCTGCCAGCGGTCTGCAAACGGGCTTCGGCTGGGAGTCCACCGCTTCATTCTGCTTGCGCAAGCCACGGCCACTCGGCAAGCCAGACTTATCCCTTAGCAATCCACCCTTGAAGTCTCTTGCCGCTGAGCACCAGAGCTCCTTCTCCGCCTGCTCAACTGAAAGGCATGTGCCGTGCGGTGCAGTTGGCACTTTGGCGCTGCTCTTCTTCGCTGGGCTGACTGCTGCTTGTGATGCCGGTGCGAGCTCAGACTCACGGATGGCAAGTTGTATCTCTCGGATGAAGGTCGGCGACTCGTCTGTGGCCAACTGGCTGGAGGTGCCGAAGAGGAAGGCTTGATGCTGTAATTGCGCATTTGCTTTCTCGGGTGAGTAAAGAGGTGGCAGGTATTTGGCTTCGTTCAGCTTCATTTTGGTGTTCCTGGCCCGCACTGGCTTCTTCGCTGTCGTTGGTGTGGCTGTGCCGTCTTCAGTGACCTTCTTGGCGCGTGGTTTGCGAGGCTTCTTTGGCTTCGCTGTTTCTGCGGCCGGCTGCTCGGTAATGATGTGAGGTGGAGGAGCGTCCTCTTTGCGGGACGCGAAGAACTCTGATACCGTGCTTTGCTCCGGGTCAGGCTCTTTGAGAGGCTGGTAGGCTGCTGTGGCCAGTGCTGTGATGGTCTGTGGCTTCTTCCTGGGTGATTTGGAGCGCTTCGCAGGCTTTGGCGGCTGCATCTCTGTGGCGGCCGGCATCTTCTTAACGGTCTTACGTGCGACTACGCTCACTGTGGAGGTGTCTGTAAGCTCAATTCGGCGCCGTTTGGTCGTCGCTTCGCCTGTAGGTGCCCGGTCTGGTGGTGGAGAGGTAGTAGAAACATTGTTCGTGTAGTTGAAGTTGCCCAGGAGCTCACTGAGTGGCACTCTGGGTGTGGGAGAGGGCACGGATATGGCGGTGTCGGCAGTAAATGGACGTTCGTCGGGCAGGGCGTAGGTGACGGTGTTCTTGGCCGGCGTCCAGCTTAGGCGCCTTCTGGATGCGGGCGCAGTCTTCTCGGCGGCTTCGAGGACACGCGAGGGTACCGTATCGGCCGGCGGGAGATCTGAAGCGGCCCTTGGTGGCGCGAAGTAGGCCGAGTGCTCCGGCTCGTCGGAGTTGATGATGATGGCCTCGGACTTGGGCAGGCGCTTTCGCGGCCTGCCCTTCTCCGTCTTGCGGCCTGGCCTCGTGCCCACGTATTCGCCCGTAGTGGGCTCGCCCTCGGTCGGAGGTGGCGCGACGGCCTTCTTCGGCCGCTTCAGCTTGCCCGTCGTCTTCTTCGCCGCCGGTCCTGCCGTCTCCGCCAAAAACTCGCCCGCTGGCCTACTGCCGGCCGCTACGGCGGCGCCGGCCGCCCCATCCTGCTGTTGCTTCCAGAGGGAAGCGGCGGTCGCGAAGCCGCTTCTCGGCGGCCGGATGAAGGTGCTGGGCGAGGGGAGTTGCGGCGAGGAGGACTGGAGGAGGGCGCGGTCAGCAGAAGCCATGATGCGGCGACGGCATCTCCCAAGCAACGAGAACGCCAGGGCAATGCAAGGAGGACTGTGATAGAGTAGAGTGGACGCTCGGGTGGGGAGAGACGAAAGCGTGCTGTCGCAAATGGCTTGTTTGGGCGGGGGTCCGTGCTGAAACGCGGAAACGCGCGCGTGAGGGCAAAGCGGACAACGTAAGGTATTCTCGACGATGCCTTGAGCGATGCCAACGTATTATACTGCAAGTGCAGGGAAGACATGCAGAACAACGGAGACGCTACACATACCGGCTTAGGCCGACCTCCCGGCACGCGCACGCTGGCGGCGATCGCGAGCGGCGTTGCCTGCAGCTGCAGCGATCCTGCGAGTCTTGGTTAGCATTGGCCATCTCTCAGTCTTCAGGCGACGATCAAAGCACAAAGGGCAGTACAGATGCATGACGATCGAGGGATGGCACCGAGAAGGCGTTGCGGCGTCGAGAACCCAGCTGGAGCACAGGGGACGTTGTGAGAGACGTGAATGGCCGATGAGTCGAGTATTGTGGCAGCATCCCAAGCCCAGTGGGGCGTTTCCGGCCATCTGGAGGAAGGTATGCTTGCACGGAGGCTCCATGATCTGTTGTGGTACGCCCGATTCCGTAGGCAGTGGGTGCTCAGCATCAGTAGCTTGGTGAAGTTCTCGCCTTAGATTTTGTCATCGGGCGCCTGCTGGATGGTCCATTGAGTAACTGATGGAGGATGGTTGCGACCGGATGTGAGCTTTGTCGAATTCGATCTCCTGAGCGCGTTCGCACCGGTGGTGGCCTGAGTAGCTTCTGGTCGGATCCAGGCAATGCAAGGCCAAAAGAAAGTAGTTATACCCACTCCAAATCCAGCTGCTCTTCCTCTTGCTGTTGTTGCTGCTGCGGCGTCGGGCGGCCGGCCAACCGGGCCCAAAACGTTGCGAAGGCCTGCATCAAAGGTCAGCAACTGTGTCATCCGGAGCGATCAATACGCCCAAACGCAATGGCAGCCTTGATTACAACGTTATAAATTCGTGCTTACATCTTTGACGCGCTTGGCGAACGGCATCTTCGCTTTGGTGTTGGTGTAGCAAAGAAGAATCATGGAGGAAGATGGAGGAAGTGAGCTATGGTATAGCTAGGCAGCCACGGCTGCAGCGACGACGTCACCGGTCACGGTAGGTACAGGTTAACCGGCAGTGAGGTACGCTACTATGGGCATACACCAGCGTGAAGTTCACTCTGGCATTTATCTCGGTCCAGCGGCATCAACTGCAACATTCGGAGGACTGTTTACCGAGCTGATCAGAGAAGCACTACCCGCCTAAGCGTTCCGCAAGTCAACAGACGACCGCAGCCTCACCGTGTTCCTCTCGCTCGCTGAAACCGACGTTCGCGAACTAAATGACTCCTTATGGACACTTCCAACCATGATCGGCCACAAAGGTCCGTCCGCCAGGGTCGTGGGATGCGCATGATATTACGACGAGCATCCTCTCGGATCCCTGCCACCTTGCAGCAACTAGGTCAAAGCAATGCCATGCCGAGTTGCCAAACGCGAGGTCACAAAACGAAGAACAAGCTTTCGGAGGAGCAGCGTCAGCTCACTCCTCACATGGAAACCTAGGCTTCGAAAGCGCGTGTGAGCTACGTCTCTGCTCATGCGGCACCAACAGGTACGAAGCTGACGGCCACCCTAGGCTCGAGCCCTGCATCACCAATCCTGGCGTTCTATCGACTATCCCGCGAAGTCCACCCCTTGAATCGTGCTTGCAGCCGCATATCCGGACGGCCATGGGCGTGATCTGTAACGCTGCGCTGGGTTGGGATTGTTACCATTCGCCTTCACAGCGCCAAGCTGCCAGTGTTGTCAGCAATTGAAGCATGCTGCGCCGCTACAAAGAGCAAAGGCTCACCCCTCGGTCCGCTTTGGTCTCCGGACACGCTTGCCATTGGGTCGCTCTGTCCGCTTTGCCTGTTTTGAAGTCGTTACAGCTGGCGGTGCTGCCAGAGTCGCCAAGCCCTATGTGCGAGTACACTTCCTCCCAATCTTTCGTTTAGAGTAGAACGTTCGCTGGCTTGACCGGGACGCGACGAAGCGTCTTCTAGCGTGCCGCCGCACGTACAGCAGAGCGCTACGGTGAGACCAGTAAGGGTGTGTTGCGGAAAGGCTTATGGAATACACGCCATCGCCCTTCTAATACTACCAACAGTGCTCGATATATGCGCAAATGGCAACGCGGAGTGCTGCTAGACGATCACGTCGAAGGCGCAGTGTCGGAAGGCGTGGTCGATTGCTCTCTCCAACTGGCTCGACGCACGGCAAGCTACCATCCTGTGCTCAGCAAGAAGCTTTGAAAGCTCATGTGCACCATGGCCTGCTCCCATGGTCGAAACCTTCCGACTGCTCTTTCTCCGTCGCTCCGTCACTCCGCTCGCGCATCAGTGATGGCCGTACTTGTGAGATGCACCACCGGCGAGTCTCGGGGTTGCAATCTGCACAAGGTGGCTTGCTGAAGCACTTTTTGCAGATGCAAGGATGAGGGAGGTGTCTGACTGTCTTGGTGGCGCGACTCCATTGCGCGGCTCCCACCCTATGTCCATAGAGCCCACTCTTTCTCCGCCGCTGTTATTCAGGCTTAGGAACCTACCCTTCGGTTGCCAGCTCTTTGACGTGTTGCTTGCCATGCTTGAATATGTCCAGGTGCGACACGTAGCAGGTTGGACGTGCTGCAGAGGGGCGTGTTGTATCCACAATCGAGCAGACTTGCAAGCGGCGGCCGGTGGCAGTGTGAAGACCGTCCATCGAAGGCAGACCGCATGGGAGACCGGCTCAGATGTTGTCCACGATCTTCGCTGCCGCTCGGTGCTATCTGGGACCGGAGGAGCGTTGTAGTCTATAGCTCGCGGTGGTTATTCTTGCAGATTTCCAGAGCTCTTGAGTAGCACTATCGCAGTGGAATGCGCATTACCATGCCGGCCGCCACCAAAGAGTTCAAGGCAGACAAGCGCACCCTCGCCGCTGCAAGCACCAACACCATATGCTACCCTCCGCTCGCTTGTCCATCTCGACCGGAGTACTAGCCTCTTCGAGATCGGCGACAAGGGATAAGGAGCTGTGCTGTGCGAGATGTGGTAGACCTTGGGAGCCGATGTACCAGGATATTAGGTCCACAAGCTCAAGCAATTCTGCAGTACGCGACCGGCAGCAGAAGTTCGAACGCTCCATGGGCAGCGTGCCTCCGCGATGGTGTGCGCGGTATCGGACCTTAAGAAGCACACTATGTCAGAGCGAGCTCCTGTCTCTCAACGCTGTCGCCGTTCAGACACAAGAAGCTGATGAAGGCTTACGGATCTGTTGCTGGACATGTTGCTCCGCCTGTACATCGTATCGCCATCTTGAGACTTCTCTCCAACAAAGTCGTTGCAACTATGCGAGTGGCGTGATGCCGGGCGCCGTCGACTCTGCCTCCCCGAACCGGCCTCCACGCTTGACATCACTGTAGGAGATGCCACACTCGCACCACCAGCATGTAGTCGTCGCACCTTGCTAGCAGGTATTTGTGGCGCGCGTGAGCATGCTGCGTGTCGCTTCCGGTGGACTTGCGCTGCTGCGTGATTTCGTGAGCGCAGGCCCGGACCTGCTCGATCAGTAAGCTCATCGGCGCTCATACTCACTCTGAGAGAGGTCAAATGAGTGCTGAAAGGTTGGTCGAGTCTTCTGGCGTTGTGCGGCGATGCTTTTATGATTGCTGCGCGGTGTGAAGCTACCGGTTTTATCAAGAACTTGAGATAGTTCTCTTTACCTCCTTGGGGAAAGAGGTTGCCAATTCGCCGCGTATCGCCGGTCATCAAACATCTCAGGGCAATCAGCATAGGGTGGAAGTCTCTCCTTGAGGGTACCGTCATAGGTTTTGGTCCAAGTAACATTGTTGATGCCATGCCCTTAGCTCAAAACGCCGTTGCCCGCTCTGACAATGACAGTTGATGGAACGGGCGTCGATATTGCTGTCCAGTATGTGTTCTATGACGGCCGCACATATCCCATGACCGACGCCCTCGATGTCGACGGCGCTGCTAATTCGCCAGGTCTACATGGGAGCTAGAGGGTGTCCGCATATCGGAGGGTGACCGTGTCCGCGATTGGGGACAGCATCTAACGACCACACCACTTGCTGCCACACCAGTTGCTTCCATACGTTTCTACCACAGCGTATGCTCGATACCCTGACTAACGGCTGTTGCCGCTCCGCGAGCTATAAGAGTTTCCTTCCAGCTGAGCTCTTCCTTCTCTTCTTCTTTTTTGCTTCGGGCTGCTTGCGTCGTACGTTTGCTAATTTGTTCTCGTGCGCGCAGGTCAGTCGGCAGCCCCAGCCCGAGTTGCCCGTGAAGAGATTGTTCTGAGGCGCGTGCTGGGGACGGCAACGAGGTACGCCTTGTGTGAGACCTTGCCTCCTGGGGGTTTATTGCGTGTCTTGCAGGGCCGTATCACTCCGGGGAATTTTTGACCATACCCACAACCTTTTTCATCAGTGTCTTGAGCCTTTGGCCTAGACTTGGAGAAGAATCTCTCGTCCTCACGACAGTGGTGAGCGGTTTACCGCTTTGGAGTGTCTGCGCAGTCTGACTCACGTATGATGCGGAGGAGCGCAGAGCAGTAGAGGCCGTACGTCCATTGTGCTCGTTGCGTTACTGAGACCACGCATCTGAGCCTGTTCGCTCCCTTCATCGACACGCTCGTCGCACGTAGCGGCTACTGGGTGGCGCAAGGTCTTCAGCGTATCGATGCCAGCTAAGGCTGGGAGGCCAATATGAGTGACCCCCGGGGCGTCATGCTTTGTCCATCAACCCACTGATAGTCTACATAGGTTGCCTCTCGGATCGGTCTCACAGTGTAAGTGAATGTCGGCAACTCTAGCTCAGCTTCGCCATCAGGATCAGCACCCAGCCCTGGGCTTGCCTCGTGAGTAGTAAGCTGCTACCGAACGTTCGATGGCATAAGACTAGAGCCTCGCCCAACACGTCGACTGCAATCAACGAACTGCAAGTTGTGCCTCTAGCAAACCATCCCAGACTGCGTGACAAGCAGACCAGCAAGACCGCAGCCGAACGAGACAGGAGCTTGGCCCTCAAAGATCGTAAACACGGCACACGTAGCTGATGTGGACGGGCAAAAAAGCAGAAGGAGAGCCGCGCATTGGTAAGGGAAGTAGTTGCCGGTCCGTTTATACTACGACAACGGTAGCTTATGGGTGGACGGAGGACAGCCTGCCGAAACAATGAAGAGCCTTCGGATGGCGTCTCGGGTGTTCCTCAAGAAGATGACGGGCCATTGTAGACCGGTGATATTGGAAGCCCTATGGGACACACACCGGAGAACTCTACCGTGAGCGGTAGATGGCGTCTCAGTCCTCCTTCGCGGATGACTACGCTGACCAATTGGCGACCTCCAAAGTATAATTTCATACAGCGTAGGCATCTGCAGCTTGTCGAGGCCCCCCTCAAGGACCTGCACATGAAAATAACCTACCAAAAAGAGAAGTCGGACACTACTGCTCCAACAGAAGCCGGCAACGTTAAGACCCCCACCTGATGACCATCGCCGTGTGGTCGGAAGCCTGAAGGCCAAATCGCTTTCGCGGGCGCGAGACTTGCAACAGTTGACCAAAGCTTTATCCGAGACAATTGCTACCACGAGCGTTTGCAAACATGAAGCGCGTCAGACGCGTACGGATTGCCGTCGAATGAAGTACGCTACCACGTGAATGATACCGGTGCCCACGGCGCACCACTTAAACAGTCAACAAACGCAGTCCGACTGGCATCTCACTCCACCATAGCCTTTCTCGCGGCAAGCATCAGGTGGGCACACACACTCTGTTACTCTTCACGCGTGGCTGTTGCGTTCTTCCTTGAGGCACATCATTGAGAGTGTTGCTTGAAGAGGTTTCGGTATCAATATGGTAGGGCGCGCCGTCTGTGAGGGAGGTCGCGCTGAAGGCCTGGGGTCTTATTCGTGATCCTATGACCATGAAACATAATTCAGCTGCGAAGGCGTGCGTGACATCACTTGTGGCACCGTACAGCCTCTGCACCAGTGCATTGACGAGCAACATCACCGCCACTGTTAGGCACAAGGAATCGGCGGGACTGTAGGAGCTCCGAGGACTCGCTTCGGTGTGAGCAGAAAGGGTCTAAGGCTCGGCTAAGCTGTAGCATTTGTAGGTCCACCAGACGTATCATCAAGAGCCCATGATGTGGGAGGCACACGTCTGGCTCTCTATGAGCTCAGAACGACAGGACAACGTGACAAGCCCTTCCTAGAGTGTGGTAGGTACGAGAAGTTGCCATCTTGCACCATACCCTCGCCACGGTCTCGAGCCTAACGGATAGCAGTGTTTTTGGCAACACTCCATCGGGCGCTGCTAGCTACCTTGAGCTGTGGCAGCCTGCCTGCTGAGACCGACAGGTCTTGCTGATGTTCTAGGGAGATCGATCCGATCGTCTCATCTCAGTAACCATTATGCAGCGAATACCTGATCAACCATGTATGCCACAAAGTACTGCCACTATCCATTTTGGTGAATGACCATTGTTAAATCAGGAGCTTGGATCTGCAAGGGTCGGGGTCTAGTGTCATGTCAGACCCACTGTAAAAGCTTCCGCACGGGTACCACTACCTGCGTCGTTTGTCTGGAGACGCTCCTCGAGCTGCGTTTCCGCAACTTCCTCAAGATACTTGTTAGATACTCAGCCTACCTAGACACCATCGCATCCGAAGCAACGATAAGAAGTTACTTCACGAATTCAGGGAGCGACGCGGCAAACAGTATCACTACTCGGCAAGCGAGCACAGTCTTGTCACACAAGGTATTCGCTGCCTCCATCGCCAGAGTGTGTGTCAGAACCACCGCGGGATGTTGCATAGTAAGTGTTTGATTATGTCTGCGCGGTTGTCTCACGCGCTGATACTGAAGCAGAGCAAGTCAGCCGCTAGGCAATCATACTTGATGGCAGACGAGGACTATGAGGTGCCGAGTGCGGCGACGGGAGACAACGACATCTTGACACAGTCAGTGGAGCCCGCGGTTGGCCTGAGGACCTACGGTCCATTGGTACAGGCCGTGAGGGAGACTCCGCACCTACCACTGACGCCTCATGTACCACTCGTCGACAGCCACGCATCGGACGAAGACGACGCCACGATGGTGGCTTCTGCGAGCGAACATCCACCAGCGACCTCATCATCAAAGTTGCTCACAATGCCTATAGAGATGATGATGGAAATAGTTGAGCGGATCCCATTGCTTAGCGATGCCATCAGCTTCACGAGAGCCCTAAAGAGTGCTGAATACGATGGCATCGTCGGGATCGTCATCGACACATTCAAGGAAGGTCTTATGAGTAACATTCTGTTTTGCAAGGAGGTATTCAGCAAGGCAGAGTACAAGCAGGATCCTTGCACGCCTACCAGTCTCAAGCCGCAGCAGAAGGACAACCCGGAAGGTCTCACGTTCCCAGCATTGATAAAGCAAGCAAAGGAGCAGAACAAGTGCAAGCAGCAGAGATGCTGGCAGGCCCAGTACAGTAAGGCCCTGGTAGAGTATAGGCACGCATGCATGCTGAAGTCCAGGAAGAACCGCGAAGGCAAAGACAAACCAGATCGGGTCGCCAAGAAAGCCTTAAGGATCAAGCACGGCGAGCCGGAGAACATGTGGACCTACGATCAACTGATCAAGCAGGCGGAGTTCGACACCGCACGCCGTGAAGAACTGCAACGCGCTCGGGTGGCCGCAGAGTACAAGGAGATGGCAAAACACGACAAGACAGAGTGCCTCTTCAAGCTTCTTAGGAGGTTGAGGGCGGACTCAAACTACCTAAGCGAGACCTGTCGCGGCTGCGGCGGTGGCAACGCTCGCCAGTTCGATGGCCCGACGCCTCCTCACCATGACGGCGAGTGCCTTGGGCTCCATGCGAAGCAGAACATGATCCGGGCTTCCGACCTCGCACTTCTGAAGGTGAAGGTCGGTCTGACGATTGGAGGTCAGATGGAGCCATGGGTGAAGCCGTTCAAGCTGTACAGTGGGGGCTGTTTCCTTACGCGTCTGGAAGCCGACCGCTTGTGCGAGCTATATCACGGCCACACTTTCGCCACGGCATATCAAAAGAGAGCCGACGGCAGCCTCTCCGAAGTAGACATGACCAACAACGCGAATCTCTACTCCCACAGCGCCAGCCTGCTGCATGCAATCCGTCAGCAGTGGCAGAAACGTAGGACCACAGTCACGCTATTCGAGATGACAACCAGCCCTAGCAGCATCATCTACAATGCAACTACAACGACCCTTCAACCTGTACTGGTAGCTTTCATCGTCGACAATGTCAACCTACGCATTGACTCTCCGAACTTCTGGAGGAAGCATTTGGAGTCAAACAAGGCCAGAATCGTTGCAGGTATCCGAGACAATCATACGAGCAAGAGGTGGCTGGTGGAGCTGACTTCACACTTCTGGGAGAGTGTGCTGAACAACGAGCTACAAACAGTAACAACACGACAAGCACTGGACAGGTACCACGTCGTCCGCGTCGAAGGCTTCAACAAGTGGACTGATAAAGCACCATCACTCTTCGCTCGTCTCACGGTGGCGGCCTCGGAGCTCGATAGCCTATGCTTTACTACGCATGGCTGCTATGCCGATGATATCGTCGCTGCGGACAAGGCGGAGGCTAGGAAGAATCTGACCAGCCACCTTATCAAATCCGCAGCTTTGCTACATGCGGCACAGTGGTACGACGCAGAACTGTTTGAGTGTTGCATCGATCTGGTCGCAGTATTCAGCAATGTTAACAGCCTACCTCTCGACAAAGCCGAAACGCGCTTCAACAACTTCTTCAACTACGCCATGGCCTGTATCAATAAAACCCAGACGTTCATCAACAGCGGGACGATCACCAAGATCGCCGACTTCCCAAGGCACACAGTCGAGATCATGGCTGCCAACTTCATGCAATCGTTCTTGAGTCCCTCGGGTTACCATGACGCTTTCTGGCAAGATCTGCAAGTGATGGGGAGCACAAGGCGTCTTTATCTGATCTTGTCGCGGCAGGCCTACGAAGCAGTGAGTGGGCTGCTGCCCGAGGTCTTGCAGTCGGCAAATGAGCATGTCGCCCTACAAGTCTAATTCGACGATGTCCCACTGATGGATGGACTACATCGCTGTGGTAGGGTCGCATGGCACGACCTTATCGGCCCAAGCTGCCATGCAGCCCCTTGAACTCTTCGCCCGGGAGCTACCAGCAAGGCTCATTGTCTTGCTAAACTCAGAGCCCCTGCAGATTGACATGCTGGTGGTCCTTGTTGCGCTGCTCGGAGCCGCCCTGGACCTGGCATTGGTTATTTGTTTTGCTTAGTTTTTACAGCGTCTCGCGCGTTCCGAAGAGCCTGCGGCTTACTCTACGGCATCTGGCATCTTCGCTGGATTGTACTTAGGCCAATGGGCCAGTACATAGCTTGTAAACATGTCCTGGTAAACTCACATCTTTCGTGCCGCGCCGCTACTCACAAAGGTATGCAATTCTGTTGAGCTGGTTTAGTACCTTTCGCAAGGCGTGCCTGGTCTGCTGAAGAGACTGAGCCCGCTGCCAGGATCATGAAGCGCGGTGGCAAACACCATATGGCCAATCCCCTTTTGCAGCACGATCTGCGCCATGTAATGCGCCGTACGCCGTGTGTCATATTAGCACCGTGCGATAGCTAACCATGCATCCGCTACCAGTAGAATCTAGTTACTAGTACCTTGGCACAACGGCCAGCCTCCCACTTGGCCCGACGTTCTCCGGCTTCACGCCCTTAGGCCAGGCACGGCATACCTTGATTCGATACAGGGTATGCTGAGTCCACTCCGGGATCTGGTAATCCATCGTGCGCGGGTCAACGCGGAGATACACGTCAACGCTGCGAAGAATAGCAGCAGCGGCCTCCTGGAACGTTCTCGTGTCCATGAGTGCTGACCAGAAGAGCTCCGTGGCGTGGAACATGTAGGTTCGGAGCTGTGCAACGTCCTTCCACAACCCATGCGGGCGAATACCAGCAGCGTAGGGCAAGTGTCGTCGGAAAGCGCATCTAGAGCTTCTGCCGCAAGGTTGGTGTGAATGTACTCCGGCAGCGTCTGAAACACCCGGCGTACAAACTCGGCCCAAGGGTAGGCGGTACAGCGTTTGAGTGACAGTAGAGCATCGGCTCTGATATAGCCTAGGCGCTTCTGGACGCAAGCTTTGCGCTCTCCTTCTGAAACTGCATTGTTCTCGGGAGCGATCAGGCCATCCATATCCGCAAAGGAATAGCCGGCATAGAAACTCGCTTTCACATGAAGATTGAGGTGATCGATCAGGAGACGGTCGGAAGCAAGCCACGGTTCCTTGAGGAAAAACACAATGGCTTCGCGTGCAAGTCTGTTGGTAGCGAAAGAATCCGGTGTGGCGAGCTGCCATTCCCAGATCGAAGTGCGAGCTCACTGATGCTCAGGCCGGAGTCGCGGATGCTTGCCATGTTGAGCATGACAGGGTGGCTAACGATAGCGTCTTCCATGCCCAGATGCAGTATCCCCGCGCGGCCGGTATCGAAGTCGAATGCGTCGAGCACCGAGACTTGTGTTCGTCGTATCCGAGTGACAAGGTGATGGAATAACGTGCGAAATAAGGCATCATATGTGCATCCACACCATCTTCGACGGCGTAATTCCACATTGGCGCCTTGGTTCTTCGAATTGGATAGCATCCAGAAGGTCTCATAATGGAGGCTTTGGGCGAGAGTATCAGCCTCGTCTCTATTGACGTGCGTCGGCGTCAGACCTGGAGGGATGAATGGGGCTTTCGTAAGACCCGTAATGCCAGATCCTAGCTCCCAGATGACGCCGAGCCAGACGTCGTCGAGCTGCTCGATAGCTGAAGCGTTGTTAGCTCCGTACTTCTAAGTTCCTAGAGAGTCAGTGCTCCGGACTTACTGAGTTTCGTGCGCTCGAGCAAGAAGTCATCGCACAGCTTGCAGTATGTCAGCCTCGCTGAGTCCATGTCGTGGTAGGACCTCGAGCCGAGTTGACTGAAGCAGCCGAGACAACCCTCATCTTGCCGCTGTGTGGGGTCATTGTAGCGACCGTTGGGGTAGGTAACGCCGGTTGTAAGGCCTCTAACGTATGACAACAGCCATAAGCGCATCTGGCTTTCGTGCTGTGAGGTACCACGTTGAAGACGACTGGAAAGCAACGTAGCACGACTGCGGTACTTGTTTTCTCTTGTCGCATCTCGCACCGTCTTCATACTCTCCTTGTCTCCTGACTGAAGCGCTTGACGAAGAAGCCCGGTCCAACTAAGGTTCGGCGGGTTGAGTACGCCCGAATGCGCGTCCGGCAGCTCATGGTCCGCTGCTTCCCATTGGCCCCGCGTGATGTTGGCGATCGGGACGGATCTGGCCAGAGTGCGGTTCTTTCGCATGTTGAGCGTCATTGTAGTGATGATGTTGACCCAGCCGTTTGTTGCACCGATCGCATTCAGAAAGTTCACACGCTGGAAGACAACGGGCAGTTGGTCGCAGATGGCGTCGCGGAAATCGTCAATCGCAAAGACAGCCATTGCTCCATGTTGGGGCGGGGCTTGCGCGGGTGGCGGAGGCGCGGAGTATGGCATCGTGGACGGCGCACATGTTGGATCCGGAGGAGGTGGACAGGTCATTGTGTGATCATCACTTGGTACGCTTCCCGCAACATTTGATGCGCCACCATCGTCCAGCATGTCAATGTCCTCGTCTGCGCTGTAGGCCATGATCGATGAGCCCGGGTACCGGGTGTCCGGGGAGCGCGCTGGAACGGCTAGCAAAAAATGGTGCTATTAGACGTTGCGGACGGTTCGAACGACCATACAAGTAGTTGTGTCCTGTCGTTTTATAGACCGACTACTCCTCGATTAGACCAACGTATGGCTACAGTTGGGCACGATATTTGTCGGCGCGTTTCGGCTGGGAACAAAGCTCGGGATCGACCTGCGTTTGCTCTTCTAGACACTAAGCGGCGATTGGCTGACCGAAGGCTTGTGACAGTGGCTACAACAACAGACAAGGCAAGATCCCGGGTCAAACAAGAACTCGCTGACTTGCTGCCATCCCCTCACCTGTTGCGTGAACTGTGAGACTCTGGGGTCACCACAAACGGCCTCGACAACGATGGACTATCCACCAGCAACCTTCGAGGACCCACCCCCTCCAATGCCGCCGCTGGGTCACCGCGATACCCGCACCGCCAAAGAAAAGACACAAAGACACCTGTATCTGGCCCGGGACATCGTACTCGGGAAAGCGACATCCGATGTCCTCTACGCCCATCTTCCGTCAGCCGAAGCTCTCTTCCAGCTCTCATACGCGCTCGACATGGAGTATGCCGAGACTGGTTGGCTTCGCGACCTAGCCGTGAGTCTGCTGGGCGGTGACGTGGCGAGGGCGTACCATACGAAATACCTGCAGACTCCGGAGAACATACAATGGCTGGCGCCTCTCGATGCGTATGGACTCTGGTGCTCCAACGATGAAGGCGAAATCTTGCAGCTTGCGAACGAAGCCGTAGAGCACAATGCAACATTCATCAGATCGGCGATCGACTTCGCCCTTCTCGCCGACGGTACGCTACGCCAAACAGACAGCGAGATCGAAAACATCGAGACGGTGATGGAGCGTCAATACAAGGATAGCTGGCTGATCAAGGTGGACAACATCCATCTTCGTCTCATGCTTGCAGAGCTGACGAACCGCCACCGTGAGTCACTTGCCAATGATTGCTCTGAAGCTTGAACCAGTAGCTAACGTTTGCTCAAAAGCGCTCGATCAAGAGGCCCAAGACTACCAGGACAAGTATGTCCTCATGGCGGTGAAGGGCATGCGGCGCAGCCTCACCACCGCCCCCCACGAAGACTACCCACCTCCCGACTACGACGACCCGTGGACGCAACTCTCGGTGGCACTATACGACGACCGTCTTGACTACGTTTGGCATTGGGTACTCGAACTTTATGATCATTGCCCGAAAGAGGCGTGGCGTGAGTATTTCGATCTGGTGTGTGAAGGGAGCCCCTTACCATCGGACCACACAGTCGAAATGCTTATGGCTATGGGCAGCGATGAGAAGAAGTGCTTCCTCGATAAGTTCGGCATCGACTTGGTCCCCAAGCTACGTTTGTACATTCCAGACAACGTTGTCGATGCACTTCGCATCTGGGTGCACCTAGCTGCCGAGTTTGTCTGGTGCTGGTACCTCAACAGAGACTGGTTCCACAAAGAGGCTGACATTATCTTCAAGACCAAACGCGTCGTCTGCAGAATTCCAGACCGGGACGTGAGAGGTAGTGCGCGCCCTTTGTGGATCAAGCAAGCAGAAGAGAAGCATGAGCACTTCGTGGTGGTCTACGGGGAGTGGCCGGAGATAGTTACCGCACGTGGGAACATACTGGGGAGCGACAGACTGGCGCTTCTACCTCTGTGAGCACGATATACACCGACAGTGGGACACGATTTTGCCGAGGTTGAGCGGCGACTTCGCCGGGGTGAAGTCATGGCTGTGCAGCTCCAGCGGGGTGACATACGTGAATCGTGAAGGAGCGGGACTAGTCACCGATTGCGTTTCTTTGCCGGATATGGTGACTGCCGCTTGCATCAGTTCCGTGGAGGGATGATGCGGTTAGATAGCCACGGTCTGTCACGGAGTATGGTCTCTCAGACCATAAATCTGCTGGGCTACAGTAGCGAGTACTTTGCTCTTGCGCGAAATTTCCACTGGTGTCACGCCGTCACCCAGTACCTCGTGTCCTTGCACCGCGAGCTTACCGTTAACAATTTTGCCACTCATGTGGTTAAAGTATGGCACAGTGTTAACGTTGCGACACGTCGGTACTGAGTCTCCCCGTACGCCCTCTGCATGTAGCTAGAAGGCCAGAGCGGCCGTACAGCTGTCAGTCAACATGGTACAGTCTTTATTCGCTACACCTGCAATTTGGAGAGCGAATGCTTCACCTTCTCACTGGCCACGGGCGTCGATGAATACCATGTCGTCTATGATGTTGTTCAACACGAGGAAGGATCAATCAATGACAGTGGGTCCGGAATGGCCGCCTAGCTGGCATCAAATGGATGTGCATATCGAGAAGTTCGACGACATTTCATGAAGCATCCACGAAAGATCAGTGCTTAGGAATCTAACAGTCTAGTTGATGTGCTGGTGGCCCAATAGCTGTTGGACGGGAAACGTGATGTGACGTGGGGTGCGCGACAAACTCTAGGCTTTATGAAGGAAAGCGATACAGTAGAGTACTACAACAAAGCAACGCCGTTGGAACGCTTATTGAGGTGGCTATACTACTTGCACTCGTTGGAGCCGTCCGGTGATCACGCGTACAATGCTTCGCTCAGCGCTCGACGATGGCAAGTCGCCTTTTGGCAAGCACCTCTGCCTTCTCCACGACATTCTGGGGCTATTCACCCTGGACAATATAGAAATTGGTCCATCTATCCTCAGCCACAGAGACCTATACTGGCGTCTCCAACACTCCGAGGCCGGTCCTCGGCATGCGGAAATAGACCTCATGGGTCTCCAGGTATTTGTTCGCCGCGGTGGCGAAGACGTCCAGGCCCAGTAGCTCGCACCAGACGTTCTCAGAGCAGAAGTAGAGCCATAGCCGAAGAGCTTCCAGTGGGCTGAGCGAGCCATGATTACGCAGATGCTTAAAGAGCTCAAGGCCGGCTAGGTTAATCCAGTCGGTAACGACCCGGGAACGAATAGAGTCGCTCTCGCTAGCGTTGTACTCCAAGAACTGTCGAGCTGTTCCCGTACCGCCGCATACCAGGTCAGCCCAGATACGCCATGGCTAATCCTCGCAGCACTCGTAGAGTACTACGACCTCCGCTTGGATCAAGTCTTCGCTGTAGTTGGCATACAGCTCGTACTCCAGGTAGTCTGTAGAGCCAGCGATCGTGTCGAAGTCGTCTCCTACATTTTGTTCGTCCTCGTAGGTCATCCTGTCAGCGGCAATGTTGTAGAAGGTTTGCCAAGTAGTCTGGTGTTAGTGCTACTGGCTGTGGTTAGTGATCATAAACGTCCTGGTATCCTCCCTCTTGCTTACGAGATCTGCTGTCCCTCTCATACAGACGGAGATGCAGGTACATGTTCTCCACGCCTGCCATCCGGTCAACAAAAGGAACACGCTCAAGCAGCTGCGGATGCGCTCCTCGCTAGAAGCTGTCTCGATTGCCGGTCTCTGGACGTGCCGGATCTTGAGCATAGCCTTCACGTGGGTACTTCCACAAATGACGCCCGCATACCGCTTTTTGGTATGCTCCACCGTCTCACACCAGATCCCAAAACTGTCAATTGTGATCATCGCTAGTCTACACCTAGGGGATGGCACGGCGATCTTAGTGTGGTCGTAATCCGTCACCTTCGCTTCACAAAAGTTCACGATGGCCTTTTGAACGATGGTGTCGGTTGTCCATAGCCAAGTGCCGCAGTCGACGAGTAACTGCACCTGGGAGAGGATCATGTCGAGAACTTCTGGCAACCGCAGGACTGCTTTTCTCGCGATACCGATCCTCCTGGCCTTTTCAGCGGGCGTGCGGGTGGAGACCTTGGCCATGCTCAGTGGTTTGCTATGGTGACTGCCTGCCATCGTGTCACTGACGGTGGCTGCAACTGCGTTCCGCAAATGTTGATCAACGGTACTCAATGAGATTTGAAGGTTGAGGACGACGACAAACGTGGAGTAAAAAGCCGTGGCAGCAATCACGGGGTTCCTAAGCTCGGATTTAAAGTGCGAACGCCAGGATCTTGCGATATGCCAGTATATCTCCAGTGACCTACCTGAGTATAATTGCCAGATCCTTCGATATAGAAAAGGACGATAGAACGCGAGAGCCGTTTCAACGGTTCTGCGAACGTCTGCTCGGCGCTCGTAGATGCTGCTATCACACCCATACACGGCTGCTCAAGGCCGTGACAAGAGTCAGACAAGGCACCAACCAGGCATCGACCGAGTCGAAGGTCTCTTCTTTGCTGTATCACGTTAGCGTCTTGCGGAAAGTCACCGCGCGATGATTGATAAAACCGGCGTCCTTCCCTCCTGACTTCCTCTTTCTTTTTCCCCCATCCGTGCATTGCACGAGGATCCTGGGCTTCGGCCGCAGGAGTCCAGGCAATTTTTTTAAAGCGAATGGGCGTAGCTGCGCCTTCAGGGCAGGACTACGCTAACCATTCTTGCCTACGGGCTCACAGGCACTTTTCCGGCCATACCAATGAAGCACAGCTGTTTGTCAGTATCTGGCTGTGGACTGAGGTATGGTTACGGGGCGTTGAGCGCGTCAAACTGTACACTCAATTCTGGAAACCAACGGATGCCTCTGGTATTGCACTGCCTCTAGTGTGCGTCCTACTTTTCATCAATGCTCAGCCTCATGGTTGAGCTTGGAGACGAGTGACTGCTTTCCTTGAGCTCCTTTACGTCTTCGCCTGCTGCCAGTCAATACGTGTCTGACCCCTGCTGCTCGCGCGTCCGAAGCGTTCCTCCTTGACGCGATCGCGTGATGGACAAACTGGCCTGCAGCGCCTCCACGTCAGTAACTGCGGATCGGCAACGTTCTGATGAACCGCGAGTGACCGAAGCGAACTGTTGCTGGGCACCCGCTACGACGCCTCTCCCCGTGAAGCGAGAGCAGAGATCGTCATCGTCATCGGTACCACGACGCGAAACGATGCAGTAGAGCAGCCGTGAGAGCGAGGTGACGTAACCGTGAGTCTAGCAGCATCAGGCACCGTCCCCAACGCGCCTTTGTTCATCGTGTTCACGCTTCCAAAGATCGAGCGGATCGAAACCAGCGGCTGCATATACCTCTCCACCCTCACAACGACTGCTCGATCCACCCACAGCCATTTGAGATCCACCGGCCGCGCACCCAAAGCATTTTCATGCCTGACTCCCTCGAGGTGAAGAGCCATCGGAAGACACGCACACGCCGCGAACTTCACGCGTTTCGCAGCGTCAGCGTCACTGCCGATGCCCTTTGCGGCAGCGAAATCGTATACCACCGGTATTGTAACAGGGCATCGGACATCATTAGGGCAACATGCAGCAGATTCGGCAGGCGCAGCTGGCGGCAACTACAGATCCACAACACACCATTTAGGGCCGAGCATGCAAACCCAGAACACACCGGCCATGGCCCAGCATCCGCAGTCCGCGCAAGGCCACTTCACCTATCCTGGCGCGGCCCAGCTACCAACACGTCGCGCAAGGCGGCAGAGTGCCACACCGTGTTCAGAGCATCAACGGTGGCATGTCTGTGACCACGCCGGATCCGGATGTTGAAAGGGTGATCCAAGGCAGCAAACAAGCAGTCATCGAAGCTGTAGGACTATATGAGCAGCAACGTAGCTCGTGGTCGGTCAATCAAGCAAGTCAGTCTTCAACATCGGATCACGATGTCTTCAGGCCGACCTCCAGCGGAAGACTGGCGGCCGCCAGGTTCGATCAGAAAGACTAGCGACGGCCGGCTGCCAACCTGTTTTGTACGCGCACCCGCTGCACGCAGTTTTCGCGTCCTACCCAGCTCGGAGAGTACCGGCAGGTTCGACCAGAAAGACTTGCGGCCGCCAAGTTCGATCAGAAGGAATAGCCGCCGCCAGGTTCGACCAGAAGGACTAGCAGCCGCCAGGTTCGATCAGAAGGACTAGTGGCCGACAGATTCGACCAGAAGGACTAGCGGCCGCCAGGTTCGATCAGAAAGACTAGCGGCCGCCAGGTTCGATCAGAAAGACTAGCAGCCGCCAGCTTCGAACAGAAGGACAACCCCAAGCTTGTCCACTCGGTCTCACCCACGGCCGACTAGTCGCGCCACCATGCTCTGTCATAGCTGTAGTCGGGGGGCATGGAACGATCGGGGCATGTACCCGGGCCCTGGCGAAACGCGGAAGAGTTGCAGCAGGCAGAGCAAGGTCACAAGAGTCGGCTACCGTGTCAGCTCGATCGCGCGACTAAGGAAGATGTTGGCAACACTAAAGAAACCCACAAGCGGCAGTGACTAACTTGGAGCAGGCGCGCAACGCAACATCTCCTTCCGACGATGCGCTAGCGTGGGGTCTCATGCGTGGAACTCACGCGCAGGAGCAGGCAGAGCAAGCACACGAGGACCGGTATCGCGTGTTGACCAAAGAGAGGAGCGACCGTGCCCACTGCGCAAAGAGGACTGCTGAAGATGAGAGGCTGTTGCGTGATGCCGTCAAATACGACCCTGGTGGCGATCAAGGCGTCACACCGATGCGCAATCAATCGCAAGATCTGGTGGAAGAAGGCGAGAACAACTGAACAGCGGCATGTACGACACGGGGATCAACGTCAGGTGTAGAAGAACAGCAGCGGCAGCGCGGGATGGTATGGATTCTTTAGGCGCCAGGCAGGAGGCTCCAGGCTGCGCGGCTGAAGCCAGTCTTGCATGACATGGATACGGTATGCAGGCTGGCTACAGGCACGGTGTGGCCAATTAACGCGACTACACCGAGCACCAGGTGATCCTACGCCACGGCGCGGCTTTTGTGCGCGCCAGCCGCGCCTTCGCCTTACCTGGCACACGCCAAACAGCCGGCTGCGGGACGATGGAAGCAGCGTCACCCGTACGAGGGAGACCAACAGTAGGTAAGGAAGAGGCCGCATAGAATTGGACATGCTGGCCATGACTCATGAGCGACTCCAGTCACCGTCGCGCTGTCGTCCCGTGTCTGCAAGCAAGCGCTGGAGAGCTTGAAGCAGTTCCGCACCGCAGCGTCGCCGCGCCATTACGCATACCGCATCTTCACTCTCGGACGCGACTCACAATCATGGTCACGGCAAGTACAGGCGCTCGGAAGAACAGGTGCAGCATGGCCTAGACGAACAATAACCAAGCTATGTTAGAAGAGATGGTCCATCAGCGTGCGCAAACCACAAATTGCTGACCTGTCACTAAGGACGTCTCCGTAGACCCGCTTCTTGTCTATTGAAGGTTTTGCAACTCGTCGCTCGAGGAGTCGTAGATTTCTGCGCCTGCGGTTTGTATCAACACCTGCATAGCAACGATACCCTGTGGAAGTTCTGTGCCTACACAACCGCCAAGACCGACTGCACTCCGCAGTCCGCACTCCGCCAATCCGCTGCTGAATTGCAAGCTTAATTGGCGCGTCACCTTTATTTGCTCTGCCACTTAGTAACAGTACGAAGGGAGATGTGAGCTTCCAAGCCTTACTGCTAGCGCCGGGCGCTGGGTATCTAAGTCAACTACTGGTACCGATCTATGCCTTGTCGTAAACGCTTTGCAATGTGTTTGCGGAGAGCTTGCGGACATGAATGCAGGACTAAGCGTTATCCGCGGATTGCCCACCATCTATAAGCAGCTTGTGCGGCATCATCACTGTCTCGGATGAAGAAAACATGACTGGCCATGAAACGACTACGATCCGGAACATCCGCCACCGCCTGAACCAGAGCCGAAACTTGTTTGTCCATCCGCCGGCGACCGAGTCTTGAGGACGAGCCTTGGCGTTGCGCTCGTACATGAGGCAGTGTGGATGATGAACATGGCCTGTCAAGAAGGCGTCTGCTAGACGAGAGAGCGGCCAGAGCACATGGAGACTGCAATCCAGCAGCGTCAGACGAGGCATGCGTGGGGAGGATGGTGAGGGGTTTATGCTCGACTGGGCAGCAGGCCATGAGCTGGCACCGGCGTCTTAGGCTCAACTTCTTGCGCGCCGACTGTCTGTTATCATTGATCGGTAGTCCATCTGACAAAGGAGCTCAGTCTTTTGAACCCGAATTAGATGCATGACCCTGTACTTCCCTACACTGTTCGAACAGCTGAGCCTTGCCCTCGCTCGAGATAGTCTCAAGCATCAGTCTCTCCCATGTGTAGCCGCAGACGTCGCATCCCGCAGCCTGGTGAGACCTCAAAGCTGACCAGCGAACATGCCGACAGAACACAATCTTCTTTGGGCCGCGTGCGTCATGCTGCAAGGCTCAGTTTGTCTGTATTGGAAGCGACTGCCTCAGTTGGCAGCGTATGACATCTTGACTAGCCAAGCTTCTCCGGTGGCCCATCGATGGATCGTGGTCATCAAGTGCAGCTTGAATGTGCGCTACGTAAGGAAGCTAGCCAGCAGAGCAAGATGTTCCAACTCTGACGGGTTGGAGAGCCCACTTGCTTCTCGCGGGTGTCCTGCAAGTAAGGATCTTTAGCAATCGGTCGAAGCGCGTGACCTGCTGAGCAGTGATAACACGTAGATCGCTTTGCAGCGTTACGTCTGAGGGTCATGACGCTCGTTGTGCCCGTTGTCATTCGCGATCTGGCTTGCAAGAGGAAAGTGCTTGAGTCTAGTACCTGACTGAACAGATCTACTTAGACGCAGGGATACTACGTTCGCAGAAACCCTCTTTAAGGTGAGTTGCGCGAGCTTCGAGAGGGCAGGCGAGAAACAGGGTTCACGTGATAGCACATCTGAGACTTCTTCGCCCAATGGTAGAAGGACAGCCTCAATGCTTGTGAACATGTTCAGCTTCAGGAGTCCAGTCTCCTGATGAGCCAAGCGTCGCAAATCGCGATCGAGCTTCGGCCCAGGATCGCCACTCTCTGTATTGCAACGGGAATGAGGGTGAGGAGCAACAAGCGTACCCCTTCGCGTGATTGTGTGATGATGACGCTGGCCTTCCCCATCTAAATCAGACTTGTAAGACTGCAGTGCGCGGCTGGCGGTAAGCCCTGAGTTTATTCAGTGACTTCGCACTCCAACGAGTGAGTCAGTCGGCAATCATTGCAAGCTGCCATGGTGGCAGTGCGGTCGAAAGGGGCGCGCTTGCTGCGTGATGTTATTCCTCTCGGGGGCGTGAACAGAAGGCGAGTGCACCGCCGAGTTTTGGGCTCATCTGGCGTGAGCACCACGCGTGTTAATTTACTGGTCAGGCCTGCTGGTTCAGTTTGCTTTTATCTCTAGACGTCCCAATGGACGATGCTATTTGATGGTATCGGTTTCATCACTATGTAGAAGTGGAACGCGACGGGCAGCACAGTGCTAGTTCTTCCTGCCCGTTTCACGCGTTGGCCGTCACCCGTGGCTCAACGTGAAGGCATTACACCTGCTTTTTTGTCAAAGGAGGCGAGCAAAGGGCATCGGACCGAAAGGAACAAAGGGCTCCAGGCTCTTCTTCAGGCCGTTGCAAGAAGCAACGGCAACTGATGAAAAGTGTGTTCGCGTCAGCTGGAGGCAGTGCAATACCAGCGACACGGTGCTCTCGGACGTGGGCAAGCCCAGCGGCCCAAGAGCTGATTCCAAATATTGTGATACGACTCAGTCAAGGGAAGGCGGCTGTGGGGACGGCCCAAGAGAGCAGGAGAACAGCGAGGCCAAAGAAGAGGTGCCAGGAGAGCTCAGAGAAAGAGGTCCCGGTCTCGACAGCCCCTGTGGTCCGGACAGCCTGTGGCCTGAGGCCATGCATGAAGATGAAAGAGGAGGAAAAATATTGAGAGGAGGGGGGTGAGGGGAACTTATAGGTCGCAGGGCGCGTGCGCAGAGCTCAGGATCACAGCTAGACGCTAGACTACTTTTGCTAGACGACCTAGAGAGCTTAAACGGCAGCAGATGATCATTGCTAACCCTCGGCTTGGCCGGCAACAGAACGGGCAGGTACGGGTAGAGATGCCTCTGCCCTGGCCCGGCTACCTAGATAATACCGAGTGCTTCGGGGAAACAGACTGGCCATCGATCGGACAGGTCAACGAGGTAACGAAGAAGCTCCGGCAATGAGTTGTAAGGCCACAGCACCTAAGGGTCACGTTCCGTCAACAAGGTACCGCGTTTGTGCCTGCAATTTACATGTGCGCAATCTCAGGGGTCCTGCTTCTGGATGCCGCCAAGACGCGAGCAATCAGATAGGTGTATGCGGCAGGCTTCGTGGCAGTAGATCAATGGAGGCAAATCTACGGCAGTACAAACTTTGGACAGGGCCAGCGTTGGGCGTGTCACCTCAAATGCCTGAGTCGAACGCTTGAGTCTACATGAAGAAGGGGGCTCATAATGGACTTAGCAGAACGTTGCTGAGCTGAGATCGATTGTATCTTAATACAATGACAGACTCAGATATGGATGCATTGCGCCTTCACACGTAAAAGTAGCTATGACCTATACCGCATGGAGAACTCGTCCATAGGAACCGTTCACCAAAACAAAACCGCAACGCAACCCCGGCACTTTTGCACTGGACGCTGGTCAGACTTCGAGCTGCTCGACTGTGACATGTTTCAGGTGGACCAAAAGCAAAACCTTTGCACCTCATCAGCCCCGATGTTGACTCGGCTGATGAAGGGGCGAAGGAGGTACTGCTCGGATGAGCTACCTGTTCGAGGCAGTCGTCAATGTCGCTCGGTCGGAGGTTCGTTGGGTGCAACTGTTCGGGGCAGTCGTCAATGTCGTTCGGTCGGGGGTTCGGTCGGGTGCAATGGCGGAGAATCGATGGTATCGTCGTTGGTTGAATTGGTTTCGAACTGTGGCTACTTCTACTGAGAATGTCTGTTAGTTTTGGCTAAAGCCAATGAAACATCGTAGTGACGAAACAAGGTTAGTATGGGTCCCTGCAATGGCGAATTGCAGATACCCGTACCTTCCGGAGCACGCCGTTTCCGGAATCGAGGGTTATGGTAGTTTCTATCTATTTAATGTATCAAGTAGATCAGCCGAAGGAAAGTCGTGAGCTGCGAGGGGAGCTACACCAGAGTGGGCACATATGCTTACTGCTTCCTCAACCTTACATATAGGAGAGATCTCGAAACTGCAGTGTCAACAAACAGCGTTGAGCTATTCGAGCACGCTGTGCAATAGATCTTTTGTTTCATCTAGGGTGGTTGCTCTTGTTTGCTCTAGAATGTCACTCACTGGCCACCTGCGTGAGTGGCAAAGGGCAGAATTGCCGCTATGCTCTGCGAAGGTCCGCCAACGGCTGCGGCCCATATACCTACAATAGCACGATCCATTCCCCCAACAGCAATGGGAATGCAGCGCGGCACCTACTTAGTATTACGAAAGAGAGCGTGATAGGGGCACTGAGATGCGTGCAATCTGAGTAGCCATGCGCCGTTCGACTGCCACGTCAGCCATACATGTCGGAGGCGCTGTTAGCCTGCATGGCGCACAACCTTATCTCTAACATCTATCACACGTTCGTGTAGGGGACGACTGACGGAGCTGCACGCCGCTGCAGGAGAGCCTGAAGTCACAGACTCGAGGTTGGACGCAATGAGAGCAGCTGGCTGTCGCATTGAACAAAGGAGAAGTGCCATGCCTGGTATCTCAGCCATAATGATCAGTAGTGGATTTCGCACTGCTTCAATGGCAGTAGCAATCTATCGCTTTTATCATGCAGAAAGAATCTACGTGTATACGAAAATGGTCCTGACATATCAAGGCTGACTATCAGCATTCTCAGCCATCTCATCCTGCTGATCCTGGAGCATTTCTGCAGCTGGCCCCTGTTTCAGTACCTTGCCCTTTCCAAGCACAACGCAGTAGTCCGCATGCCGCACAGCCTCCAGTCGATGGGCTATGGTGATGACCGTACTATCCTTCATCTCCTCATGCATCACTTGCTGGATCTGCATGGCAGTCTCACGATCAATGGATGCCGTCGCTTCATCGAGGATGATGATGGCACTTCGCCGTAGTACAGCTCTCGCAAGTCCTACTAGTTGTCGCTGACCCTGGCTGAGATTGTGGCCTCCTGCTTCGATCTTCGTGTCAAGGCTCCAGCTCTGTCGCTCACATACCCTTCGCAGCACAAGCTTGCAGTCTTCGTCGGAATGCTCCTTGACAGGGTCGAGATTCTCGCGCATTGTGCCTGGAAAGAGGACCGGATCCTGAGCCAAGAAGGTCACTCGAGTGCGAAGCAATTGCTTGTCCACCTTTGCAAGATCAAAGTTATCGATGGTAATGCTGCCGCTGTCGGGCAGCACAGTGGCGAGCATGGCAAGCGCGAGGGTGCTTTTGCCCGAACCAGTACGACCAATTACCGCGGTCTTGGAGCCGCCCCTGACCGTGAACGAGACGCCGGCCAGCGCAGGATCCAGGTGAGGCGCATACTTGATCACGACATCATCAAAGACAATGTCTCCAGAGCAAGAAGGCCACCAAGCCGGCGGACTGACGTCGCCTTTAGGCTCCTGATCTAGGTTCATAAGCTCCACAACCCTCTCGACCGAGACGAACTCCATCTGTAGCTGACCGTATTGCCTGCAAAGGTAGTGCGTGGAGTTGACGAGCTTGTTGGCGGCGATCAGCACGAAAGCAGTCAGGCCTGGCGATACATTTGTGACCAGCGCCAGCATGGTGATCAAGAACGTCGAGAGCGCAGATAGAATATCAAAGCGGTACATCAGCCAAGCTTGCAGGCTCCAGTAGAAGTGGTCCATCTTTTGGAAAGTGTCGACCACTTCGATGACCCTGTCCTGGAAGCGGGTTTGTGCACGAAAGGCCCTGACGGTAGTGAGCCCGTTCAAAAGAGCGCCAAAGTTCGACATGAGCGGCGTTAGCGATACCATCTCCAGACGCCGCAAGCTCTGAGATGTGGGCAGGAAGCGCATGAAGATAACCGCGAATGCAGCAATGAGGACCGCAGAGAAGACTAGGAAGGTTGGCGTCACAGACGCGATAACGACAAGGGAGGAGAGCCAGGAGATGCCAAGCCATGCGACAGCCTGGAGCTGCTGGCTGATGCCACCGTCAATGACGCCAATATCGGAGGTCATGCGGTTCATCAAGCGTCCGACTGGCGTGACATCGTAAAAGCGAAAAGTGGCGTGGGCTACCTTCTCCATGATGTCCTTGAACATGCGGCGTGCGGCAACGTACACGATGACGATCATAATCGCTTGGCTGCAAATGTAGAACAGCGATTGGCCGAGAGCGAGCAGAAAGAAGATCGTAAGCCATGGCCTGATGTTGTCTTCAGGCGATGGTAGGCTGCCGACAAACTCCGAGTTGGTAGCGACCACGTCGTTCTGGTACATGAAAAGGCGGGCGCTCGATTGCTCGTCATATGCTTCACCCCAGGCTTTCAAGAACCAGGTCTCGCTAACAGCAACGATGCGGTAGCAAGCGAGGACGAGTATCACGACGATCCACCACTTGATGGTGCCGGCCTTGATGTACTCCCAGTAGACCTTTGCTTGCACGCCACCGTGCGCTCGGTGTTCATCTTCGATGAACTTCTCTGGAACGGCCAGCGCAGCCCGCTTCTCCACTATCTGCTGATCTGCTTCTACCGCGGACTGCGAGGACATCGTCCGGTAGAGGGTATCATGCGCCACGGCTTCGTGATCGAGAATATGCGCCCTACCATTGTCCATCTTCACGACCTGACCAGCCAACCCAAGCACCAGATCGGTGCGGTGAGTAACCAGAACCACGGTACGGCCCTGGAGCAGCGGCCCAGCTAAGCACTTTTGCACAATGCTTTCCGCTGTCTGCTGATCTAGTGCAGAGATCGGATCATCAAGCAGCAGGATCTTTGCCCTGCTGTACACTGCCCTTGCAAGAGCAACACGAGCTCGCTGTCCACCAGATAGTCCGATGCCGTTCTCGCCAATCAGCGAAAGATCGCCGGCTTTGAACTCCGCAAGATCCGGCGTCAGCGCACAAGCATCCAGAACATCCTTGTAGCGCTTTTCGTCGTACGGCGCAGAGAACAGGATGTTTTCTCGTACACTCATGCTTTGTAGCCATGGGGTCTGGGCGCAGAAACCGACTGGCTGTTGGGGTCGTATGAGTTGGCCTTCCAGCATGTCTAGCTCACCTAATAGTGCTTGTAAGAGCGCAGTCTTTCCGGATGCGACTTCACCACAAATGACAGTCAAGCCTTCTGGGAATGAGAGACTGACATCCTTCAGCACTGGCTTCTCGACGCCGGGCCAGCTGAAGGATCCGTGCTCTACTGCCATGCTATCGCCGATGAGCGCCTCGGTGTTCATCTCCTGCTTGTCAGCCTCCGCCATGAAGTCTTCGATGCGACCAACTGCGACCCAAGCATTGATGAGGACGATGATCAAGTTCGGCAGATCTCGCAAGGCCTGAGTCATCATTCCAAACAGCTGAAGCGCTGGAAACGCAACATCGACACGGAGAGGCTTGCCAGCAATAACAGTGTAAGCGAAGAAAGCGATCACGGGAGTGAGGTCCAAGGCCAGAGCATTGATGAAGCTGATGAGAACGTTCCAGATGTTCGTGATGATCTTGAGCTTGAGCTCACGCTGCCGAGCGTCCAATATCTGCGTAAGCCAAGCGCCTTGCCAGCCGTACCAGCGCAAGTGTCGAATAGCTTCAACGAACTGCGTTATGACTTGCAACTTCTTGTCAGTAGCAGCTCGGCGCCTTTTCTCGAAGATGATCATGATCCGCGCAAGGATTGCATTGAGTGCCTGGGCGACCACCAGCGCCAGCACGGCGATCATTGAGGCCCAGCCTAGGAAGCGGACGACCAGTACAACGGAGAAGATACAGCTGAGTGGCTTTGTGATGAGGTTCTGAAACTCCCAGAACCGCTGCGCCACCTCGTATACATCGTTTCGCATGAGGTTGAGTATCTTACCCATTGAGGCAGGCTCCTTGGTAGCTTCGGCAGGTGGTGCGCGCTTGAACAGTGAAGTGGCGCGCTGCAGTACAATAGTCCACCAGGCCGGCTTGCGTTGGCTGGGTAGACCGAGTTCCGGTGCATGGCCATTGGTCGCTCCGTCGAGTTGGGGTGGCACTTCTTTCTTATCCTCAGACTGGAACGCGATCTTACGACCCAAAGTCTTCTCGTACAGCATGGTGATCATCTCTCCTCGCGACCGCTCGTAGCATCTCCTGCCGAACCACCAATTGAAGACGGCCGATTGAGCGGGAATCAAACGAGCAAGGAGCGACAATGCAGCGTAAGTGACAGTTGCTCTTCTGGGCGCCGATGAATCTTCCATGGAGGCCAGCAGCTGCTGCAGCAATATCGGCGTGGAGAACCGCGCTACTAGTTCCAGCAGACCAAGCAGTGTGAGGATCACGAGATCGACGCCGTTGGCTTTGATCAGTCGCTGTATCACAGTACCCTTCAGCTGCCGGAAGTTCTCGTGCAGCCTCTGGTGCTGAAACTCGTGGCCCAGCCGCCATACGTCTTCATCGTGAAGTTGCCGCTTGCTACCAGTCCGGATCAGCGGCGTCATCCACGAAACCGTCATGAATTGCCATAGGGTCAAGTTGTCTTCTGGACTGCGGAGGGATGCGGTGGCCTCAGAAAACGGCTTGCTGATCTCCTTAGCCGGCCAGCTCGGGTCGCGGAACGGCATGCAGAGAACAACACAGATGCCGACCACAGTAAGGACGAGCGCCGTAACATTGAGCGCGAGCTCGACGGAATCGCTGGCACCATTCGCGAGTACGATGGCATAGGCGCCCGCTCGCGCCATGGATATGATGAGTACCGAGTACGGGATTGTCATCGGGCGGTACACAATGGCCAGGGTCGCTGTGATGAACCACGTCACAGCAGGTAGCAGGCCTTGGAGCGCAGGCCACGTCCGTATCGCCACAATCAGCTGGAGGATGAATCCCACGCAAGAAACTGACACCAAGGCCAGTGTAGAAGCGGTCCATCTCCGCTTGGGCGCCAGGAAGTCCTCTACCGCGGGCATAGGATGCTCCTCCACGAATGGCTTGGTCCACTGTGGTCTCCACGATATCAAAAGTCCGAGGACTTGGCATAACACGATGACCCCTGCGATCACCGCGGGAATACCCACAACGACTGGCAAGAAGCACAGCCGGAAGCTGGCATCTGTGGCGTCCCAGACGTTTGTAAAGCAGACTCTCGAGCCATCTCCAGTGGTACCGAGGGCATTAGGGAGGCCAGAGACCGCCCCGCCAAGGAAGACTTGCTGCATGTTCGCCACCCGTTGTCCAGCTTCACTTCCGCGATCCAGCTGCTGATATGCGCATGCAGCATGTTTGCATGGTATAAGTCACTTCGGGAAAGATTTTAGGACTGCTGATGCTTGCGCGCAAAGTAAGGACTTGGTGTTGGAGACTTGGAGGATTCAGGAGGATCGGCCGAGGTGGCGGGAGATGCCGCGCGGCGGAAGATCACGTGATTGTTTGTGCCTAAGGCACCAGGATATCTATTGTAGGCAGCATCCCCTTTCAACAGCACAGCCTGTCAACCTCTCGTGTGGTACCATCTGTTGTACCTTAGTGTACATGTACAAATGACTTGGAACCAGTGGCAGTCAGCAGCCAGCATTGCCATCACGAGCCCAATCTAGTGCGATAAAGATCGTCCGCAGTGAAAGCTCAGCCACCCAAGCCCAAGGCTGGTGCCCTGTCCTCCTCCCCATAGCCTTGTGGGAGCTGGAAGCCTGGCAGGGATACTGGAGCTGCATTGCTCTATACCCACTGCCAAGTCGCACATCATCTCTGTCGTCCGGACGCCATAGAAGTTTGCGTAGTAACCCAGCGATCTCCGTCTACTTGCTCATGTACCCCAGCGATCTCGTTGCACTACGCGGTGGTCGAGAGTGAGCCGAGACCAAAGACAGCGCCCACCGCAGGAAGATGAGCGCAGAAAAGGTGCCCGACCCTGCGATCGTTTACACCATCACGACATCTACCAACCCTGCAAGCTCCCTCCACCGCGTCCTCAAGGTCTACCTCGCCACCGGACCGGACCAGGTTTCTCAAGCGCCTGGCAAAGACCTGCGGATAAGTAACTGGCACGGGCACACCGGGCCATCACTCCTTCCTGACGTCCACGAGAGACTCGACGCTGCCGAGCAAGCTACCGTACCACCACCCGTCCCGCTCCGCTACTTCGCTGTGCGTCCACCGCACTTTACCAGCAAGCTTTACGGCGGCGACGAATATGGTACCTGCCATCTCCTCTTCCACTCCTGCGCTCACCAACAAGACAAGTCAGAGTCCGTCCTCATGGCACAAGCCAGTATCCAGAGAGGATCGCTACACAGAAACTGGAGCTGGGCGGAATGGGCCATCCGCTTCTGCTCCGCCGAGGGTAGGGCCGACGAAGGTCTGATCCGGCGGCAGAAAGGGTACAAGCCTGGGCGGTGCGGCTTCATGGCCAAGAACGGCTGGGCGCCCCTTGAGGTTGTCGACACAGCGCGGATAACGTGTTGGAGGGTAGGGCGTGGAGTATACACGCCGATTGGTGTCCTCTGGCGACTCGTCCAATCAGACGAGGATGATGGCGAAATTATACTGAGGTGTTTTGATGCGGATGATCTTGCGCTCTGTCAGCTGCTATACAGATCCCTGAGTAGTCTGGGCAAAGAGATTGAGCTGAGTCACGAGGAGAGGGAGGCGTGCGAGGAAGACGGAAGTGAGCGGTCTAATCGGAAGGATGCTGCCCTCATCGGGACATTCACCATATACAAGCCTTATCTGCCCACAAGCGAGGCCGAGGGGACGCATGCCGGCAATGTCCAACTCCCGACCCTGGCGCAGCAGATGGAGAAACTACTCTTTCAGGGTTTAGTGCTGGCGGAGAAGGTACGAGGGAGGCGATCAGGTACATAGCAGAAAGCCAGCGTATCACTCGCTCACTAAGCCGTACAGCTGCAAGCAGGCCTCTGCTTGAACTGTGCCAGGCCGCTTCAGATGCGCGCGCTTAGGACCTCGGTATCTCACCAGTGCCAAACATTTCCATCTGTATCCTCTCCTCTTCCACGCCCAGCGCCTGCAGTCCTTTCGACATGGCGCCCATAAAGCTGTCTGGACCGCAGACGAAGTACTTAGTTTTCGGGTTATCGAGGCACAGATCTTTCTCCGAGTCCAGCATATCCAACGTCACACGGCTCTTGTACTTGTAATCCAACCCTTCCACGTCCGTGTCTGTATTCGGGTTCTTGATGAAGATGGATCCCGTGACATTGGGGTGAGATGCGACAGTCTCCCTGATGTGCTTGCCGAAGGCCTGTGACGAGGTGCTGCGTGCGCCGTGGATGAAGGAGATGCGTTGTTTGCTATCGCGGCCAATGAGAGTGTTGAGGATCGCGATCATTGGCGTCACGCCGACGCCTGCGGATATGAGGACGACGGGTGTTTGAGCATCCCGATCCTGGGCTGGGTCGAGGAAGAACTCGCCAGCCGGGTGAGAGACTTTGACCACATCGCCGACCTTCTTCTTGTCGTGCATGATGTTCGAGATGTAGCCCGGATGCGCCTCGGCCTCGGGTTGCGTCGTGCTGAGCCCGGTGTCCTTCTTGATGCTGACACGGTAACAGTCCGGCTTCGGCGCATCGCTAAGCGAGTACTGCCTCGACTGCAGGTAGCGCAGTTTCGGGACGTCGGTCAGGACGGAGATGTACTGGCCAGGCAGGAAGGCCGGCAGCTTCTGCCCATCCACCGGCGTGAGGTAGAAGGACGTGATCTCGTCCGACTCCTTGACCTTCTCCGCTATCCTGAAGTCCCTCCAGTCGGTCCAGCCATGCGTATGTTCAAAAAGCTTCTCTTCCCGCGTGATCATGAGGTTGGCCAGCTGCCAGTATGCCGCGCCCCAAGCCTCGAGCACCTCTGGCGTCAAAGCGCTGCCCAGCACCTCGCCCATTGCGCGCAGCAGGTACTCGCCCACCACCTTGTAATGGTCGGGCTGGATGTATAGGCTGGCATGCTTCTGGCAAATCTTCTCCACCGCCGGGCTCAGCGCGCCCAGGTCGTCGATGTGCGAGGCATAGGCGTAGAGGGCACCGGCGAGCGCTTGCGCCTGGTGGTCGTTGGCTTGGTTGGCGTGGTTGAAGACATTGCGCAGGTCGGGCACTTCCTTCAGCAGGGTGGCGTAGAAGGTCTTGGTGATGGCGTTGCCGTGCTGTTGGAGGACGGGGACCGTGGACCGGACGATCTGCACTTGCTCCGGCGTTAGGGACATCTTTGGGAGGCAGAGAAACTTCACGTGGCCAAGGTCTTGAGGCTCAGATTAGCTTTCTGCTAATGCAAGACATTCCATTCCTCTATATAATATATATATGCCAACATCTCCATAGCATCAGCCGGCTCTGCCGCGGAGAAGTGCGATGTGATCGTAAGCATCGGTGAAAATCGGGCAAAGCGAATATTCAGCGGACCACAAGCCGCCAACTTGGTCTCGCCACTACCACTCACCCCTGACCGAGAAGGAAAGGCTGCGTTGGCGGGTACGACAGCATCACGAAATGGCCGTGAATCGGCTGCTGACCAAGCCACTCCACGGCGCCATCGTTGTGTCATGCGAGCAATCAGTGTGTGCCGCTGTTGGCAGATGCCCGGCTGATCTGTGCGCACCGTCGCCGGTCATGACGGAGTCGCAACATCGTCGGTCCATACCATAGGTGTTTACTTACAGTCAAAGCTGCGAATTGGACAGAGCAGACGGGAGTCGAGAAGCTTCATATCACCAAGCCACCGTCCGTGCGTTGTCGACGCAGAAGCCGAGGCGTTGGCGTCTCCACATCGCCTTCAAACACCTGATAACCTTGTGAGGTGACGATGCCGACAGGGACTGCACGGTGAGAGTACCTATCGTTATATCCGCGGCAGCTCATATACAAGCAGTTCTAAGCTATCACGACTTCGCAGACCCCTTACTCCCAGCCTCACCCTTCGCTACCCGACTCGCCTCCTCCCTACTCACCTTCGTCAGAGGCCGGTACACCGGATCCCACATCTGCTCTCGAATCCACTCCTCCAGCTCGCCGTCCTCAGATGGTATCTCCTTCTCCTGGTTCAATCCTTCCTTGACCGCCTGCTTGATTACTGCCTTTGCGATATTTACACTGATCTCACGGACGTCCTGCACGTCCGGTAGGAGCCCGGCGTCTGGATCCTTGAGCGCCGGTGCTTGAGCCGCGAGCGCTTTGGTGGCTGTGACGAGCATCTCGGGCGTCAGGAGCTTGGCCTTGCTGAGCACCGCGCCAAGACCGATGCCGGGAAAGATGGTGCTGTTATTGCACTCTGCGATCTCGCGCTTCTTCCCCTCCTTGGTCTCGATTGGCGGGAAAGGGCTGCCGGTGGCCGTCAGCACTTTGCCGTCAGTCCAATCAAACAGGTCTTTCGGATCCGCTTCATGCAGCTTAGTTGGGTTGCTGAGAGGAAATATGAGCGGACGCGGGACATGCTTAGCCATCTCCTGCACAACCTCCTTCGTGAAAGTCTTCGGCTTGGTGCTGGTGCCGATCAACACATGCGGCTTGACCTGCTTCACCACGTCCAGCAGCGACTTGTGGTTAATGCCTTCCCACTCCTTGTCCGGCTTGGCATACGGGTGCTGGGCAGGCGTAAGATCATCCTTCATGCTTTCGAGAAGCACGCCCGGCTTGTCAACACAACAGATCTGCTTGGTGGCCTCTTCCTTTGACTTGCCGCTCTCAACCGCAATGGCATCCCGCACTTGGTCGGCAATACCTGTACCGGCCGTGCCAGCTCCAAAGATCACAACGCGCAGATCCTTGATGTTCAGTTTCGTGATATTGAGAGCGGCATAGATCGCAGCGAGCGTGACGCATCCAGTGCCTTGCACGTCATCATTGAAGCATGCCATCTCTGGCGTGTACTTGTCGAGTATGCGCCTCGCATTCGGCAAGCCAAAGTCCTCGAAGTGGATATACGCTTTGGGGTACCGCTTCCGGCAGGCACGCACGAAGCGGTCGATGAAAGCGTCATACTCCTCGCCCCGTATCCGTGGGCGCTGCAAACCGAGATACAAGTCATCGTTCAACAGGTCGGGGTTGTCAGTGCCGACATCGAGTACCACGGGCAGCGTTCGGCTAGGGTGAATGCCTGCGCAAAGAGTGTAAATGACCAGCTTGGCGATGCTGATGAGGATGCCGCCGACGCCTTGGTCGCCGATGCCGAGAATCTGCTCGCCATCACTGCAGACAATAATGTCGATGTCATCCGACGGACCCCACTTGTCCAGTGCCGGTTCAATGCCATCGGGGTCCGAGATGGTGAGAAAGCAACCTTCCGGTTTCCGGAACGACCGGCTGTAGTCCTGGATCGCCTCGCCCTCGGTCGGAGTGTAGATGATGGGAAACATCTCCTTCAGATGATCTTGGATGAGGCGGTAGTAGAGTGTCTCATTCTGCTCCTTCATGCTGGTCATGAAGATGTTCTTCCCGAGTGGCGTACGCCTAGCGTTGTATTGGACGTAGGCACGCTTTACTTGCTCCTCGATGGTATTCACTCGGGATGGCAGCAGACCAGTGAGACCAAACTCCTCTCGTTCTTCCTGTGGGAATGCGGAGCCTTTGTTGAGATACGGCGTCTGAAGAAGCGAGGATCCTGTCAAGGCGCAATCCTGTGGCCCGGAGGTCGACAATGGCAGATGCCCGAACTTGCTGTTCTTCGCCATGATGTTCTTCGTATGGGATCGGATGAAGCCAAACGGTGATTTTGACGTATACGAGCTTGGTGCTCGATACACTGCAGAAGAAGCACGAGCTTTTAGTATTGTCCTGGACAAGGACAGCCAACGCATTCAGCCAGTATCATGTCAGAGCGAATGCAAGAGTGTGAGCATGTGCAACACCATGATTTAGCTGCATTGCTGGATCGACAAAGCTGCGAAGTTGCATCTGCACCTACTGCAGCTTATGCAAGATGACGATGCACTGGCGGCCAGCTTTAGTATCGGGCCGGGATCTGCCGAGCTGTCACGTGACCTTTGCTTAAGCTCAGCAAACTTGTGCGTTCTTCCTCAGGTGAGTGTCGAATCATCCGTCTGGTGAACCACTCATTGTCTCAGCTTACCCGTATGGTCATACTGACCCTCATCGCAGAGCATAAGCCGCCTGCCTGTCTTCCTAAAGGTCAGCAAAACGCCCACAGTGGGCGAGTACGTAAGAAAGGGTTGCTGGGATAGCATGTACCATTGCACAATACTGCTCTCTGCGCTACATATTACATCGTGCGACCATCCTCTCGTGGGTCGTCTCAGTCCAGATGTGCTCCTCAGGCGGCCAGCTAGACGGCTGATGGTCTGACGCCGTCGAAGATCTTTGGGTCGGACGTAGACTCTCTAGCTCCACGGAGTCTCTGCGCATGATGCCGCCGAGCGCAAGACTATGACCACCGTCGTAGTGTGGCAGGCTTGGCTCACAGAGCACTCGAGCCCGGCTTATCTTCGTTTCAAGCCAAGACTCTCCCGTCCTTTGCGACTGATCCTCGAGCCTGACCGACCCTCTCTGTGATCTAGACCGTGAAGACCACGGCAGGCTTTTGGTCTCATTGAAGACACCGGGCTTTGTAGAGGTCGTTTTGGGCGTCGACAGGTCCGTCGAACGAGCGCCGCCGAAGCTGGGCGATGACCTTTGCCGTCTTTGGCTGTGGGTGAAATGGAAGAGCGTCTTCAGCGCCGGTGCACATGCGCAAATCTGGAGCTAGCTGTTAGACGCCATGATGGCCACCGTGCAGACTGGATGACCTACAACGCCAACATCGATCTCTACAGAGGCGGCGATCCACAATGGGTAAGCGTACCACGTCTCGTCATAGCTATTAATGAGACCTGTACATTACGCATCAGTGGTTAACTCTCCGGGCAGGGCGTGTAAGAGGGCTTACCCTTCCATATGAAGTATGTCCGCACACTGCCAGCAACGATGACCACAAAGCCGAGCCCGAAAAGCACGGTGACTCCAATACGCTGCTTGAGCGGCATTCGCAGCCGCATAACAAGTGGGACTGGGACCAGTGTGGTGATCAGATCTGCGAAGAGGTTCACAGCACCTGCAACAAGTGTTACGGTGCCCTCGTTGAGACAATGGCCCTCGCCGGTGGGCGGATATTGCCAGTAGTAGGGGACAGGGCTGCGATGTATCAGTGAGGCTCTGTCGTTGATGCAGCTACTCCCTGTAGGGAACTTACGTGCACAAGAAAATGGAGAGAAAGACGAAGGAAATGCATATCGCTACCGTGAAAGCAACGTCGGCATGCACCACCCAGTGGAACCAGACGATGCCGCTGTCCTTGACAAGACGGTAGTAAAAGCAGCATAGCGACAGTCTCGTGAAGGTTGCTGCGAAAGTGAAGAGAACCTTGGAAACCATGGCAATGATGTTGGCATCAACAATTTTGGAAGCGGGGATGTCCCACACATGGCGGTCCCAGCCATACCTGGTATCAGCGAGAATGACCGCGACCGTTAGGGCGGTCGTGAAAAGCTGGACTCTGATTAGCACACTCCCGCGCAGCAGACTCGGTACGGGAAGAATTACCAGGGAGAGCGCGATCATGATGTCGTCGAGGCCAACCCATCGCTTTACTGATGTGCGGCAGTAGAAGCGCAGCGCAACCGCAGTGACAGCGAGGAGGATGAATATGATGTTCACAATCAGTGACGCGGGACCTCGTGTATGCGGGTCGACATAGTTAGGTGCTGGCCATGTGAGGAGGACGTGAAGTGGTGGTAGACGCATCGTGGTCGGTGGCAGTAGTCGACGATGAAAAGGTATGAGCAACCACGAACAGATCGGCGTGGTTGGTGGTGATGGGAAGGTATAGGCGCAAGCATGGTTGGCGCCGTCGGTGTTGCGCGTTGCTCCACCGTGCGTACTATGGTCGCCCTGGCCCATGAAACACTGCGGGCTAGTAACAGCTTCAGGTGGTGGACTCGGGAAGGTTCCGAGTCTAGAGTCAGAGGTTCAAACTCAATTTCGACAAGATTGAGATCTGGACGCGCGTGACATGCACAACTTCTTGCGGTTGGGCATTAAAAATTTAGATGGTGAGCGCCGCAGCGCGCCCGTACATGATGGGTCCGCGGGGCGGGAAACGGACTGCGGGACGATGTTCTGACGGCGCAATAATGACCGAAGGCGATGCGAGAAGGAAGGATATCCATGTCGTGCCCTCCGATTCTGAGGCTCCGAGGTAGGTTTCCACGCACCCGGGTTGCCTTACGATCTCAAACCCTTGGTCCTGCTACCGGTATTAGGCTGTATGGAGACAAGTAGCTCTCTGCTTCTCACATTGATCATGACTGATCTCGCTGGGCTGAGCCGCTGAGGTGTAATCACTGGAATGCCGTGAATCGGGACATCGGTGAGCACTGAGCACTGAGAAGAGCATTTTGTGTGAGTGAGGCCTCTAGACCAAATGGAGACGCCATCATGTCCATGCGCTCCTCTTCTAGTTCGTCCAATGTTTCAACGGCTCTGCATCTTGTCGGAGGCTGACGTGCCGGACCACGTGCTTCTTACTCGTGGGTACCTCCTCAAGATGAGCATCAATTGCCGAGGACGTGAAAAGAGCTGTCGCCGGCAATATTACGGAGTGCTGGCTAGTCAAGGTTGCGGACATGCCGCCTCAATGTTGATAGATATTGCGGTACAATGTGGTCTTCTTGATGTTACCAAAGTATGTATGAAGAGCACGGTGCCTGAGCCACCTCAGAGCGCGTCATATCCCACATGGGCCGTTGGGTGGTGTCGCAAGTTTGCAACAAGAGCGGGAGGACGATGTTCTCGAGACATGCGACCCTGAAACCTGGTCGGATCTCGCCATTCGGAGCTGTGCGGAAGTGGCTTGCTGGCGTTTGCCTTTCCCAGAGTAGCGGGCCCGGCATCTTGATTCGGGCAATCTGGCAATCTGGCAATCTGCCCGATATGCTGCGCTACTGAAACTTAACCGTTCTGCCATCGCGCGTACGAGTCGTGGGCACAACAACCAGCCTCTTCCTTCCAGCGAAACAATTCTGCACCATCGCGCTGCCGAGAACCTCACCGGTTGCCTCGAAGTGTGCGATCGCCGCTGCTTCTCTCCCAAGCTGAACCTCCATCCCAAGCACTTTGCGAGCCTCCCGCTCGACATTGGCTCCCAGATAATGCCAGGACTCGCCGTGGCCTCCCTTCCCAAGCTCTTGCTCTAACAACTTCTGGCATGCCTCTAAGGTACAAGGTGTCTTGCTGTTGATTCCGTTGCAGGCCGCCTCGACGAAGTATGCATGCACGCATTCGTGCAGCACAGTGCTGATGACTGATATGGCGACCGAGGCGTCGCCAGCCACCCGACCGTGTTGGCTGTTGATGTAGACATAGACTCGCTTATTGACGGTGCTTGTCCTGCCATAACTGCCATTCAGCTTCTCTGGCGTGGCACCCTCACATCTCACATCGATCAGCTTGCCGCGGAAGAAGATGCTGTCGAAGATCTTGACGAGAGACTCCAGGCCATCTGGGCGCGATAACCAATCGCCAACGTCTTTGTTCAGCTTCTCGACGACCTTGTCAACCGTCATCCGGAATGCGGCGAGTGCTCCTAGCTGGTCGAGGCTCCATTCGCTGAGCTGTCCGAAGAAGGAGTTGGTCGCCAAACCGACGGCATCGCCAGGAGAGTGATGGCCTGAAGGCCGTGGTGGTTCTGGTGAGCTGCTGAGAGCTTTGGATTCATGGAGGATCGGTCGAGTCATATTGCCGTCCATCCTTGCTGGATACTAGCTCTAGAAAGGTAGAGGAAGCCATACCGTGGGAAACAGTAGCCACGGTGTGAGGTTGTCCAGCTCTCGTTTGTATCCATTGTGCCACAAGAACCTCACATCGCATGCGAGACCGGAGGAGCTGGGAAAGTACCTCACTAGGTGATTCAAAGCAGTAACCAGACTTTCCTTGACCCTCAGTAGTAAAGCCCATTCCGTTCCTTCCTATTGCAGAGACTGCCGACTGATGACATCCCGTCTCAGGAAGCGCCGTAAGTTAGCCCAGTAACCTATAGAGCAGCTTGAAGTTCTCGCTAGCCTCAAGATCCAGCAATGTTCAAGAAGATCTATCACCGGCGGAGTGGGCAGTCTCTCGATACTATTGGACGTCTCGCAAGCAGCTTGTATGGCCTACCAACGTGTACAACCAAGCTATCTTTAGATACGGCGCGGACATACCAACCCTCGAGCTTCCGTATCAACCATACCTATCATCAGCCGAGTATGCAGTATCTCGACACCATTGGACGTCCCTCGAGCAGCTGTATAGCCCTCCAGTAAGGCGAAGCTACTACTTCAAACGATACAGCGAAGGATTCGTTGCCCGGTCGATGCTCGCAAGCTTCCGTATCAACCAAACTATCACCAACCGAGAATACAGTCTCTCGACACCATTGCAGGTCTCTCGAGCAGCCGTATGATCTACCAGTATGCCAGGCGAAGCTAATACTCAAAGCGATACAGCGGAGGTTGCCTTGTCCGGTCGACGCTCGCAAGGTCGAGCTTCCGCATCAACCACATTCAGATCAGCCGAGTGAACAAGCTCTCGACACCAATGGACGCCTCTCGAGCAGCTGTATATCCTACCAGTATGCAAGACCAAGCTATTACTCGAGCGATACAGCGTAAGTAGCCTTCTATGGTCGATGCTCGCAGGGCCGGGCTTCAGTATGAACCATATTCGTGACCGGCCGAGCAAGCACTATCTCGATACGATTGAACGCCTCCTATGCAGCTGTATAGGCTACCGGTACGCAAAATCAAGCTACTACTCAGGCAATATAGCATTGCCATCTCCGCCCGGTCGTCGGCAGTCCATGCTTTTGTATCGCGCTCTAGCTAGATACCTTGAGAGCTGGCAATTGGGTTGAGATACAGCCTACAGGATGAAGGGTTGTTCCTGGACCTTGCTCGGATCTGTTGGACTTCGCTTATGACGAGAGCAGCAGCTCTGCATCCCAGAGCACGTACAGGGTACTGGAAGAGTATACGTCAGCTGCATACCACTCGGACTGGTAGAGAGCGAGAGATTTCGGAAGGCGCTGGAGAAAGAGCCACTACCAGTCAACCAATAGCTCGCCGGTCTCTGGGAGTACGCAACATCTGCTCGCAACGACTTACTGCTACGGACTGCCAGACAGCTTACTCGCAGATCGAAAGCCTACACTCCACGGTTCCTCAAATGAACGCCTACCGAATCATCCTCATGGCCGGAGTACTCATTTCCCCATACGGCGCTGAGTCTTACACGCACCAAAGGTGCACCACCACCGCCCAGCTCCCACCAAAGCAGCAAAGTTGGCCCTTACGCAGGCTTCCATTCAAAATGATGCTTCCCCGTCTCCGGCTTGCCCGCCTCATCATCGCCCTTCTTGTCGTACATATGCTTCCCGAAATAATCCAATTGCGCCTCGTAAAAGCTCGTCGGCAGCTCCGTGCTCGTCTGGTACTTCAGATACTCCAACGTCGCGCTCAAAGCCGGCACCACATGATCCCTCTCCACCCCCTTCGCCACAACCGTCCGAAGCGCAGGGAAGCCACGCTTGAGGTCGCTCGCAACGTCGGGCTCGTAGAGCGGGTTCGTTTCCGCGGCTTTCGCCGAGCGTTTGGCGTAGATGGGTTGCAGCAGGTTATTGGAGATGTAATCCGCCTGAATGATGCAGCCGGCGCGCCAAATCTGGAGGAGCTCGGCGTAGTTGACGTTGAAGTGGTACGCTTTGTCCGCTTTGTCGATGATGATCATGCCCTGGCAGTAGGCGGCGAGACAGGCGGTGTAGACGGCCAGACGAAGGGACTCGAGGAAGGCGGCGCGGTCGGGGATGCCCTCGAGTCTTTGGGGCGGGAAGACGGAGGTATGGTCGTCGTTGGGTTTGCCGGTGCCGACGCCGAAGGCTTTTTGGATCGTGGCGCGTTGGTGGCGGTCGCCGGAGGCGAGGCGGAGGTAGTGGGCTGTTGTGAGGGTGGGAGCCGGGACGTGCTTGTCGACGGCCTCGGTGTTGGACCAGATGCCCGTGCCTTCCTCGCCGGTGTAGTCTTGCACGACCTTGTCCTCTACGCTGTCCAGCACCCTCTCGCCTGTCTTGGGGTCCTTCGTTCTGCAGATGTCCCGGCTGATCCATATCAGAAACGTCCCCTTCAGCTCACCTTCCGCGTTCCACTGCTCGAAGACGTCGCCCATCTCGTCCAAGCTCATGCCCAGGCCGGTCTTCATGATGCCCCATGCCTCGGCGATGGCGCTCATCATGCCATGCTCTATGCCGTTGTGTATCATCTTGCAGTAGTGGCCTGCGCCGCCAGTGCCGACCCGCCCGACGCAGGGGTTGCCCTGCGGATCTTTGGCAGCGACTTTGCGGAGGGTGGGTAGGACCAGCGATAGTGTCTCATCATCGGCGCCGGGGCACATGGAGGGGCCGCGGCGGCTGTAGGACTGGAGTCAGCGACCGCGTGACGCAGTAAGGTGTAGGAAGGCAGACTTACGCAGCTTGATACCCTCCACTAACCCCACACCCCACATACCGTATCCCCTTCGTCACACACTTCCCCTGCCTCCGCTCCGTATTCTCCCAATGCTCGTTCCCGCAATCGATGATAATATCGCCCTTCTCCAGATACGGCATCAGTCCACCCAGCACCGTGTCCCCCACGCTCCCATGCGGCAAGCTCCACACAAACACCTTGGGCGTGTCCAAACTTCGGCACAGGCTCGCATAGTCGCTATGCTTGCTCAACTTGTCGCCGACACCTGCCTTCTTCGCGGACGCAATGACGCCGTCCATGGTCTCCTCGCTGGGGTCTTGGAGGGAGACGTGGATGCCGTTCTCGGCAAAGAGCTGGGCCATGCCGCCGCCCATGGAGCCGCAGCCGATTACGGCCAGCTTCTTGACATCGTAGTCATTGGATGCCATGGTGGGTGCCGCTGGTTGGAAGGGTGGTGGTGGTGGTGAGATGTTGGAGGCGGGTCAATGCTGTCTGCATGCAGTGCGGAGTTGCAATGAGCTTGCGGGTTGATAAGTGAGTGGTTGGCAGTTCAGCCACCGGCGGCTTCTGTGCTTCAATGCCAATGCCTCTCCGCCCAACAGCATCATACACACGTCTTCAGGACGCGATGTATCATGCGGCTCCTGCTCCCAGTAATGTTGGCGGGGTCAATGTGACGTAAAGCGGGACAAGCTTTCCCACATGCTTGATCATGCTGATCTCCCGAGAAGCCATAACGTCCCGCCAAAGTCTCGCTGGTGCACGTGAAAGCTCATTTGGCGCTTTCAGATGAGCCCTGGGATGCGAGAAGCCGCTGCGTCGTTGATTGCTGGGTGGAGGAGTCAGTAAGGCACGCTCGGTTGAGTGATTGACGCCTTACGAACTGCTGCACGCGGAAAATCCGTGATTGGAAATAGACAACAGGATACCGCATGAGCTGCTCATTCGGCAGAGAGGAGCCATGCTCGCTCGTTGATGGAAAAGGCTACCTAGCCCGCCTAGTCCTCATCCTCCTCAACCGGCATCGGGTCAACATGGCTCATGGTCCGCTCCAGCTCATCCTTCTCCTCATCCGTCTCATCAACCAGCTCGTCCGCCCACGCAATGCTCTTCCTGCTCCCCTGCCTGTCCGCCACCTCCGGTGTAAGCACATCGCCGCACCACGGCCGGCACTCCTTAACCAGCTCGCCGCACCTTAAGCACACCCACCCCTCCCCTTCCTCGCCCTCGATCCGCTGCGCCAAGCAGACGAAGCAGTAGATGCACCCGCAGGGCATCGTTTCGTAGGGGTTCGTGATATCTGTGCTGGCATTGCCGATGATGCCCGTATTCGCTCCCGCCGACACAACGTCTTGCTCGGATTGTCCGCCTGTAGGGTTCTGGTCCTGATAACATATCGCGCATGTCCTCTCCGGCAAGAAGCCCAGCTCTCCTCGCTGTATCTCGTCGTCGCCGTCAAGCTCTTGCTGCCCTGTCCTTATCTTCGTGATGCTGGTTTTGGCCTTTTTCCACGCCCGCGCGACCCACCTCTTCCACCTGCTGATGCCGACGAGGGGTAGTAAGAAGAGCAAGAACTCTGTGAAAGCGTGCCAGACGAGCTGGCGGTTGAGGTACTCAAAGCTGACTTCCCTGCTCGTCTGGTTGCTCGAAGGCACGAGCCGTAGTCGTAATAGGCGATCGGTCAGCGTGCGGTATCTGCCGTTGTAGAGGAAGACGAGGAATGATGTGAAGGCGGCTATATCATGTGTGGTGCCGAAAAGGGTGGTGAGGCGTGACAGCTGCTTAGTGAGTGGTGATGGTTCTTCATAGCCGTTCTCCAGGCTTGAGAGGTGGTCTTCCCATCGCGTCCATGTGTATCTTCCGCCCACTGTCAGAACTCCGTAGGCGATCTTCTGTAATGATGTCGGCTGTGCTCGTGCTGCCGGGTTCGTGTTGCGAGCATCCGCGTACTCCAGGCCTTGTAATGATGCGCCGTATGAAGCCCCGTGGTCCCATATACTCAATTTCCACAGCGCAGCTCGTAGTATCACGCCAATCTCAGCTCCCCACTCGTCTTTCAAATGCGCTCCGAAGAGCTTCAGTCCATCTCCCGCCTGGTTCTTCAGTAATTCCAGTAATTCTTCGTCCAGTAGCTCGGCGTCCACCTGCCCAACGCGGAAGGAAGGTCGTGTGCCATATGGTGATTTCACGGTGTCCCAGATATTCAACGTTTGGTGTGCGACGACGCGGAGGGCGGGCGGGAGTCGGATTAGTTTGTTTGTTCGTTCGTTCTGGGCCTGGGCGGAGAGGGAGGTGGTGTGGGCTTCGCGGGCGGCGCGCCGGGCGAGTATGCGCTGTTGCGCTGCGGCGAAGTCAGTCATTGCAGCATAGTACAGACATAGTAGGAAGAAAAGGCCAAGGTAGGCGCCGAAGCAATCGTGAGAGCACGAGATACGGGTGAGCAGATGCCGAGGCTTCGGCTTGGGGAACGCACGTGGCGTTTGGCGCTAGGTGAACTTCGTCCGAGATGCCGAGATGCCCAGACTTCGTCTTCCATTCTTTTCTCGAGCAGCAGTGATGTTCTGGAATTGTTGCGTGAATGCTGGCGGAAACCATATGGAACAGACTTGACGATAGGAAACGCTCGCCAACTCACCATTAGTTGTCGAAGAACCTGGCCGAGTGTTAGCCATGGCCTCCGCTTCAAATCTTGGGCAAACCACGGTAGACAGGAAATGGAAGCATTGGAGCAACATACCCAGCGAACGCCGGACCAGGCATGCCAGCATCGTCGCTACAGACCATGGTCAGTAAAGCTCACACAGTGTCCGCTAGCATCAGGTCTTCCTGGATGGTGCTTGGGGAGGCTTACAGATTGACCATCTCCGGAGGCGGACTGCAGAGGGTCACAAAGTCAGCATATGGTTCTCTTCGATACGGACAACAACCAGCCTCATCTCCACAACAAGAACTATACATCATGCTATCATGGAGGCCTGTGAGGGTTGTCCAATCGCTGTGGCAGCAGAGGTATGGTAGACCGTTTCGAGTGTTCAGGCTCTTGCACCGCCGGCTTTCCCTCCTGTCTCAAACGCGTGGCGCTGTGCTATCATATCGCCGGGCCATGGTACAACTGCCCTTCGCGATGGCGAGATGTAGAGATAGACTTACGTTGGTGGTGGTATCGGCGCAGGCGCCTCGTGAGCTCGGCGAGGGCCCCAACCCGCCAGTGGCTCCCAGTCTAGCAGCCGGAGTGGCCTGCTACTGTCAGCTACGTCAAAACATCGGGCTTCCTTTGTGGACCTCGGGGTTGATTGACAGCACGAGTGGTGGTGGTCGACTAACATACATGTCAGCAATCAAGGACTGGTATGTTTTGAGCTTGCTGTTATCTTACCGGTACTGGACGAAGAACGTCCAGCCGAAGATGCGGAACAACCGGCGGAAGATGCGGACCACGATGGCTAAAGGCATCTTCTCATATTGTTGCTGTTGAATCCAAGGCTACGAGTAAATGCGGAGGCTACATAAGAGTGGAGGCAGCCGCTCTCCCGCAAAGCTGGTCTCCAGCGAGCACCTGCTGTGAACCTCACTTCACAGTTCTTTTCTAAAGGCCGTAGCCTTGAACGCCTTCGGCACAGTAACATCACAATGAACGTTAACCTTGCAACACTGGAGCAATCGCATTAACGAAGAAGCTGCACTGCACATCACGGCGCCTCGAGAGGGTTCGCTACATAGACCTCTATGCTTCTCAGCTTGCACCGGCGTCTTCGAGGTTTATCGAGTCTCGAGCCCTACCCCCATAAGTATGGCCGGTTGATTGGACCACTGTCAGCATAGTTCTCCTCAGTCTCCCGCATTGCAACAACCGTCCACGGAACAATACAGTGGCATTATCAAGAACCAGAGACACAAGGGCTTGTTTTGAGTTTCTTTGTCTCTTCTGTCCATCCTCTCTGAGATGTCTATGGTAACGCAGCATCGAGACCGAGTATATCGCGGCTGTTGAAAATACTGTGTGTCAACAATGGATTGTATGTACTAGAGGCAATGTCTCTGTCGCGAATGCAGCCTTGCATAAGATACATTCACTCTTGGGCTTGCTCACTTCCTTCCTTCGAATATCCAAAAGCTCACGCAGTACTGGACCAGAAGCAGTGAACAATCCATGCATACTGACGCTCCGATCGACGACCACAACAGCACGACGCATCCAACAGAACCAGACAGTACCGCCGGCTTCCAGCAGGACGACCTCATGGAGTCGCAACTCGGAGTGAGCTCTTTCGAGCCACACCACACCACCACCATTGTGTACCCGGAGTGCAGCCTTCTCGAGCCATCGGAGATTCTATGCTTAGATCCGATGAGTGCATGCGGTGACACCGAGCTAAGATACGCGCCGCTCCCACTTATTAGGGACGAAGCAGTCACGCACCACGCTGACCGCGAGAACGAGGCCGAAGTGAGCTTCTTCTCGAGGACAAGAGCCCAGGCTCTGGCTTCTGAGCACGCCCTACCGCGGTCCAACCCATTCGCGAGCCCGTACGAACGGCTCGTGCAAGACATGGACATTGCCGAGCGCTTCATGGGAATCACCACGCTGAGCATGTTGAGGTTTCGAAAGCAAGGACAGGACGGTAACTTTGGCCCAGTCATGGTGCGCGTCGCCAGGCAAACATCCTTTCGTCGCTATGGCATGTCTCCACTGCTGGTGCCTAGAGAGGAGTACATCTTTTCCCTCGCTGAGCTCTATCCGGACGACTGCGACCTGCCATTGCTGAAGACCGGTTGGTTCCACTATCTTGGGGTACTTCCACTGAGAGGCGGCGATAGAGCATACAGGCACGTACGACTCCATCTGGCTATGGCTGGAGAGGAGGACGAGCATGCAGCGAAGCATCACTTCAAGCCCGCCCGGCGAGAGAACTTCGGAAGGTTGCTCGACAGCAAGCTGACAGCCATCAACCCTGCTGACCTTGTGGGCGAAGACAAGCAGTGCTGCGTCTGCTCCGGGACGCTTGGAGAAGAGGATGCGCAGGACCCGGTAGCGCTACCATGCAAGCATGTCATTTGCAAGAGCTGCCTGGTGACATGGGTAGACAGCCGCGGGACCGATGTAGCGTGTCCGCTATGTCGCGAAAGGATCTTCACTCAGCAGCGTGAAGTCGACGACCTGCGCTTCGGGCTGGTCAACGGCGTGTATGAGTATGACGAGAGGTACCGGGACGTCGAAAACTTCGAGCGTTCGTGTGCTGATCTTGATCAGGAGCTTGCTGAAGGCAAACAGCACCGGATCACCCTGCATGCAGACCGCCTGGTTCGCATCTTGGATACCCTTCTCAACGGCCTTTGGCTGGAGAACGAGGACGAGTACCAACACGGGTCGCCGGAGAATTTCCAACCCATGCAATTCCCTGAGTGGGCCACTGCAGACGATGTGCTTCGGCATACGTTGTTCAGCCTTGACGGCGATGTCACTACGCCTGCCGCACTTTTCCAAGTGCTGTTAGAGAGGGTGTACATTGGCTTCTGCTTCGAGTTCTGCAAAGCTGGGCTCGATCAGTGGATTTCGCCGAGCGAGAGGAAGGTGCTTGAGACGAATGCCGTCCGCGCAGAGTGCCTGGACATCCGACCCGGCTTCAAGGAGGAGTTCAGGCGAATGGTTAATAGGATGTTGCGCTTCTACGATCTGCGGAGATGCAGTTGCTCACCGGGTCTGCACGATCATGGTCGGAGGACCTTCTACAACCCCAAGGACGCCGGCAGGACGTACGGCGGAGCGGACAGGCATCGGGACCGCATCGATGAGGACGGAGATTTTGACATGGATGATGGGTGCAAGTAGCGCACTGCACACTGCAAGCGTGCACGAGAGAGAGAGAAAGAAGGAATCAGATATCCAGAATGAACATGTACCAAAACGAACAGCGAGTAAGCAATTCCCTCCAATACCCAGCACCCTGAACATGTTGATACAATAGATCGTGCCCTCGGATAACGCATACCACTCGCAGAGTCAAAAGTGCTGACCCACAAGTCGACGGACAAAGACCGACGAACAAAGACCGGCGGTAGCACTGGCAACGGCGTGGCTCTGTCTTACTGCTTTTCCAGCACGGTATCTGTTGTCGCACAGCGTTCGAAAGTATAGTATATCCTGTTTGCTTCCTGCTACTCTTCTCTCCATCCCAACCAAATGTCATTTCCTCTCCGTATCGTTTTCCTGCTTCTGCTTACCTCCTCGTCGTTACACCGTGCCTCACTCTAAAGATGCCTTACGCACTTATATCACGACTCTTTTAGTCTTCGGCACTGCGGATGATTATCAACAAGAACTGCACGCTGCACCGGAGCTTGACGCGTTAGTTTCCTTCTACACAGAGGTTATACCTTCACCGTGACAGCCTACTATGAGGCAATGTGTCGGCTCTATTGCCTTTGTCCGGGAAACTGGCTCAGCCTCGACCAAGTGCCAGTCACAATGGCTTTGTCATTGCAGGCTTGGAGTGAATACCTTGACACAAGGTGTTATGTGCACACGAGGCGGACCACTTAAACCTGCCGCCCTTCCTCGCCGGCCCTCTCTCGGTCAGAACTCTGTACAAGCACACATCCGCGAAGCGACCCCGAGGAAGCAGAAACAATGGCTATCATGGACGCCGAGCTCCCGCTCAGCTACAAGGAGGCGCACCATCTCACCAGCCTTTGGTATCCCGCAATCCATCTGCTCACACCAGACGTAGAGATACCATTCCTACACCCTCCGCTCCACGATGACCGCATGCACGCACCCACGGATTTGATCCCAAACGCACGGGTTGCGGAGAACACTCGAAGAGACAATGCGCCTGAGACCAGCTTCTTCACCATCGACCGTGCCGACGCTGGCAACCTCAACCGACGGCCAGTAGTCTTAGCTGCTCAGTTCCCGCCATTGATGAGGTTGATCCACGATACTCGCGTGCATCAGTACAGCGTCGGCCACACCACAATCGACTTCGTGACGTTCTTTGGGCCGGACGGCAAGCAGATGGTCAGAGCGGTCCGGCGATCTATTGTTCGGAGCGCAGGGGGTCAGAGGTCGGGCTCATCGGGGAGCTACGATTTGCCCCTCGCAGACCTGCTTAGAGGGGCGCGATTCTCTGATGCACCGCCTTTCGTTATAACCATGGTGGTGTTTGTCGATCGGCTGAACGCCCGTGCAATCCGGCATGTGAGTTATCAGCTCCAGATCCAGGATATTGACGAGGGTGACCTTGATGATGAGTATGACTTCAAGCCGGCGCGGGAGATCGACTACGTCGATTCGCTTCGAGCACTATTGACGCCGGTCAAAGTGCAGGAACTCGACCTCGAGGATCGAGATTGCAGCATATGCCACGTTGCATACGATGCGACTACGAGTGGACACTGCGAGAATCCAGTCGCGCTACCCTGCGGTCACGTAGTGGGTGAGATCTGTATCTTCAAGTGGTACGCCGGAGGCGAAGTGAGGTCGCCGACAGGCGTCAAATGTCCGCTCTGCAGGCAATGCCCGTTCTCTGCTACCGACACAAGAGCGTTAGAGTTCGGCCTCACAAATGGCGTGTACCTCGAAGACCCACGCTACTCGGAGTACGAGAACTTCGAGCGCTCCTGCGGTGACATAGACGATACCGCATACAACTACGACGACGAAACGGAGTTCACACCGCAGCTCGCGGTGATCAAACAGGCCATGCATCTCCTACTCGACGGCGCCAAGCTCGAGGACGAATTGTCGACCCCGTACCACCTCCAAGCAGCTCGCTCCCAAGAAATGCGGACAATCATGCGCGAAGTGGACCACGAAATCACGGTCCAAGCCCAAGTCCGTCCGGCTGCCATCAGCGAATTTGTGGCAGCGTTCGGTGGGGTCTTCCGCCACCTGCTGCTCGAAGAGATGACGACGTCGGAAATGGCGCCCTTCTTCGTATCTTCAGAGTCAGCATTGGATCTTCCCGGCTTGAGGCCAGGGCTTGAGGCGTTCATGCACCGGCTTTTGAGCCGTGCTGCGCGCTTCCAGCGCCTTAGGCCGTGCAATTGCTCGTCTGGGTTTCACAAGCATGGGGTACGGACGTACTACAATGCTCGAGAGGCATATGAGTGAATGAGCTGCCAAACCCCGAGCTGAGTGTCGAGTTCACGGAACTGGATCATACAGCGCAATGGCAACTGCTTCTCTATTTCCCGCCTTTATCTAGCTATATCAGTATGTGCAAACGCTCCCCTCACGAACCATGAATGACACGCTCAACCCAGATCTTAAGAGCCGCATCTTCAAACCTCCAGTACCTTGGACATATGTATCACATGAAACCCCTTCGGACTCCCCATAAACCCCGGCTCATACGCCGTCTCGTAGTCCGGCGTGTATCCTCGCCTGGTATAGAACAGCTCGGTGCACTCCTTCACCGCCGTGAGGACCATGTACAGCAGCCGCCGCTGCAGCGTGCCTGCCCCCAACCCCTCTTCCTTCGTCGTCGTTTCAGCAGCGACGAGCCCGCTGTCTTTGCACCGCCGCTTCGCTTCCTCATCGACAAGCGTCATCAAATAGCTAGCCAGTCCCTGGCCCTGCAGTCCCGGATCGACAACCATCAACTTCAACTCCCACGCATCACCCGCCTCCACCTCGCCCGGTGCCTTAGGCAGATGCACACGCTGGAAGGTCGTGCCCTTCTTTCCACTCCCTATGTCCGATATCACGACTGGCGTCACGTAACGGTGCGCGCCGACAGTGGCGATAGCCTGATCAGTTCCGGCCCACGTGATGATGTAGACGAAAGTGCCGGGGTCGTTGCCAACTTGCAGCATGAACTGTTCTGGCGAGTCCAGGCGGTTGAGGGAGGCGGGAAGGCATCCAGTTGCTTGGTGGGACTCGCTGAAGGCGCGGTTGACGACGTGGTAGAGTGAGGGTATGGCCGGCGAGCCGGCTAGCTGCGAGGGTTCGTAGAGTGTCACGGTGGTCGGCTTGCCATGGACGACCGGGCCATCGAAAGACAATGGCGGGTCTTGCAGCGCCGAGTTGTCCTTGGTGTGAGTGGCTAGGCCATTGGCCGGGAATGTCGTTCCGGGCAGGATGGCGTTGCTGCTGTTTGCCACTGTGCTCGGAGTGGTCCCTTTTGGTTCGTTGGAGATGGCCATAGGCTCTTGAACTATCATACGACTTGTTTTGGCGAGTGACCGTGATCTTGCACTATTGTATGGCCGGGCTTGACGAACAGTGGCGTTATGGTGTGGAAAACAAGGTGAAGATAAGAGGGACAGATTTCTCACAATCGCTGATGCTGAGCGAGACGTCTGATGTTATATCTTTGGCCGCGCAAGTGGTACGAGCTACGGATCCGCTCCCCGTCTACTAGAGCGTAATAGAGGTACGCCCTGTTGCCGACACTTTCTTTTCCAATGTGAGTCAATCGGGCCCAACGCCTGTTCTGGAAGGTCGGGACGTTGCAGAAAGCGGAATCCCTGCCGCTTCGGCCGAAAGCCTAAGGATCGGCTCCGAGACTGTTGCGTAGCCGATGCGACTGCTGGCAGCTCAGCACGCCCAAGCATGTACTGTAGGTGCACCTGGAGATGACCATAGGCCTTGTGAGGTGCGTTGTATCCTCCAGCCATGCGCACAAGGGTACACAGCAGCAAAGCCATTGCCCGCCCACCACTGCATGCGCTCTTCGGCGGCAACCTGAGCACTTGACGATGTGCGCACTTTGCGACGCCCCGGAAGTCTTTTGTTGCCTCTCCTCGAGGTGGTCGTGCAAGTAGCGCTTGTCGGGCCCTTCTGCCTTCTCCCTGGCATCACACAAACGGCCGCCCTCCCTCAGCTGACCTTTGACTGCAGCACCTTCTTCCCATGCGCTCTCACAATCCCGTCTAGTATGCCCCGTATCTGCTTGCATCCATCCAACCCCACACTAATCATCGCCTCCAACCTCGCCATCTGCACCCTCGTCTCCATAATCAACACATTCACCTTGTCTTCCCCACCACTCGTGCCGACAGTCAGAAAGGGCAGCTCTTGCTCTTCTGACCCGTTCAGATCGAGCAGTGGGTCCGCTTCGTCCTCCTTGTCCGCGTAGGAGGCCATGGAGCCGGTTGTGCAGGCCGCGATATAGTCGGACATGGGTATGCCGGCGTCTATAAGGGCGAGGGTGCAGGCGTTGAGGCAGGCGGCTAGGAGCGAGCCGTCTTGCGAGAGGACGTGCAGGGTGATGGCGATGGTGCTATGGGGGTAGAGGTGGGTGAAGAGGGTGTTTTGGAAGGCGGAGGAGATGGTGTATTGCATTTCTTGTATACGTCTACCATACTGTCAGCATGCCGCTCACCACTCTCAATGCAGCCCGTGGTCTTGGTACCGACGTACTTGTCGTTCCGCGTCCTTCTCTTCCTGTCCACGCCGGAGAAGCCAGCAATGCCAATCTCGACCTCGACTTTCGCTTCGTTGCTCTGGTCTCGACCGCCGCCGCGCTTCTGCTCTTGCGGGCCGTTCACCGTGCAAATGATCTTGGTGTTGCCCATCTCGAAGTAGGAGGAGCCGTCAGCGGCTTGCTGCGTGCTGATCTGGCCGTTGATGCGCCGGAGCTCGTTCCACCGGCGGCCGTCCAGCCGGAGGGCCGAGAGGGTGTAGATGGACGAGTCAAGAGGCATGGCTATGGCCTTGTTGCGGTGCGGTGCGGTGCAGTAGGGTAGGTTGATGGTAATGGCGGGTCTCGCTGATGCTTGAGCGGAATCGACCTTTCTTCGGGCAATCTTCAATTCAATCCCAGCTGTTTCGCCGATCAATCCGGGTGCGCTAGCGGAGTTCAGTTCGCGTCATTTGCCCCACCAGCTTGACACTTACGTACAGGTAGGTTTACACTTTGAATGCGCGCCTGCTGCCTTCACGCGAGCATCGATTCGAAACAGTGCGGAATTGTCGACAGGCCAGCACTCGGCTCTCACCAACACTTTGCAGCAAACACCAAGCATGCGCAAGGATGGCAGCTCGCAAGCTCGGATACTCCGGCCACCGGAAGCTGACGCTCGAAGAGAGGGTACGCTCACCCTCACCCACCGTGCTCCCAACTTCGAGGCCGCAGCATACTAACATACGTCTCCGGCAGGTCAACATCGTGGAAGGTGAAGACAGCGTCAGCGACTCGGACGATCTCGACATGGTGCCGTCGAAAGGCAAGGGCAAGGGCCAGGACAAGGGCAAGGACGTCAACCTCGACGACTACATCAATTCCTTCGGCGATACGGTGGAGGATGTCGTAGACGTGTCCTCAGGCACCGATCACGGAAGCGGTGCGGACGGGAAGAGGAAGCGCCTAACGTTCGGCAAGGAGAAGGGCGAGCGCCTCGCTTTCGACGATGACGAAGACTCGGACGCGGCCTACACCAGCTTCAAGAAGCGCAAGACCGAGAAGAGGAAGACGGCGCTGGCCAACACTCGGCGCGCAAAGGCCAAGGTCAAGAACGCTTCCCTGGTGGGCCGCAAGCCGAAGACGGTCATACCGCTCCAGGACAGCAAGCGCAAGAATGGCGAGAAGGTGTACGGGCAAGAGGAAGACGAGGATGAGGCGCTCATGGAATGGACCTTGCCAAACTACCTCAAGCAGCGCCGCTCTAAGCAAGATGAGCGCTGGGACAAGCTGGGCGCCTCGGGCGTGCGCCTATCGCCAGACTACGACGACGTCGACTTCTCCGACGACGAGCGGCTTGAGCATCTTGAAGAACGGCCAAAGCTTCCCAACGCAATGCTGCAGCGCGAGTACAAAGATGTTGAGCTTCGCTCCACTTGCGGCGTCATACCAGCCCCGATAGCCCAGTACTTGCGCGACTATCAGATTCACGGCGCAGAGTGGATGCACAAGCTGTTTGCATTCCAGGAAGGTGGCGTGCTGGGCGACGACATGGGTCTCGGCAAAACCATCCAAGTCATCGCCTTCCTGACAGCCGCTTTCGGCAAGACGGGCGATGAGCGGGATGCCAAGCGCATGCGCAAGATACGCCGTCTGGGCGACGATCAGTGGTATCCGCGCATCTTGATGGTGCTTCCTGGAAGTCTGCTAGCGAACTGGAAAAACGAGCTCGATCGTTGGGGCTGGTGGGTCACGTACGTCTACCATGGCTCACCGGCTGCGAAGGCGGCTGCCCTTGCGGCGGCCGAAAAAGGAAGGCTTGAGATCATGATGACGACGTACACTACTTATCGTTTGAACCAGAGCGCCATCAACGGCATACGCTGGGACTGCGTGATTGCAGACGAGTGCCACGCTATCAAGGAGAGGGGCGCGGAGATCACGAAGGCCATGAATGATGTCAACGCTCTGTGCCGCATTGGCATGACTGGCACGGCCATTCAGAACAAGTACGAGGAGCTCTGGACCCTGCTCAACTGGACAAACCCTGGCAAGTTTGGGCCGCTGAGCACTTGGAAGCAAGCCATCTGCCTGCCGCTCAAGCTCGGCCAGAGCCACGACTCCACGTACTCGCAGCTGGCCAAGTCTCGGCGCACTGCCACGAAACTCGTCAACAACCTGCTACCACCATTCTTCCTGCGCCGCACGAAAAGCCTCATCAAACACCAGCTGCCGAAGAAGAGCGACAGGGTGGTCTTCTGCCCTCTGACCGGAACGCAAGCCGAAGCCTACGACAACTTCTGCGACTCTGAACTCGTGCACGCTATCCGAGACTCCGCGACTCCATGCTCGTGCGGCAGTGGCAAGAAGCAGGGTTGGTGCTGTCACGCCGAGATCGAAGGGGGCGGGAAGTGGCAGCACGCCGTCTTTCCATGCCTGATGACGCTGCAGAAGCTGGCCAACCACGTTGCGCTGCTTATACCGCCAGGCGAAGCGGACAAGGAGAGGCACGACAAGGAGCTTGCCACGCTCGAGATGTGTTTGCCGAAGCAGTGGAAAGAACTGTACCAGCAGCGTGACAGCATTATGAACTTCGCCAACCAGGAATTCTGTGGGAAGTGGCGCGTGCTGAAGAAGCTGCTCAAGCTGTGGCATGCCAACGACGACAAGGTGCTTGTCTTCTCGCACTCAGTGCGACTGCTGCGGATGCTCAGCATGCTCTTCAAGGCAACGACGTCGTACAATGTCAGCTACCTGGACGGCAGCATGACATACCCGGACCGCCAAGCCGCGGTTGACGACTACAACTCCGACCCAGGCCAGTTTGTCTTCCTCATCTCGACCAAAGCCGGCGGTGTCGGTCTCAACATCACCTCAGCGAACAAAGTCGTCGTCGTCGACCCGAACTGGAACCCTGCCTACGATCTCCAAGCGCAGGATCGCGCGTACCGTATCGGCCAGACCCGCGACGTTGAGGTCTTCCGCCTCGTATCCAAGGGCACGGTCGAGGAGATAGTGTATGCGCGCCAGATCTACAAGCAGCAGCAAGCGAACATCGGCTACAACGCTTCGGTCGAGCGGCGCTACTTCAAGGGCGTGCAGGACCAGAAGGAGATGAAGGGCGAGATTTTCGGCTTGGCGAATTTGTTCGCGCCGATGAGCGATAATGTGGTGCTAAGGGATATCGTCAATAAGACTAACGTCGCTGAGACCCGAGCCGGTGTGGAGATCGCGGGGCTGGATCTCGAGGCTAGTCAGGAGGATGAGGAGAGTGCGGATGCGCTGCTGGATGATATGAAGGAGGAGGCGGCGATGTCGCAGCTGGCGGCGGATATCATCGATGAGCCGGCTTCGAAGCGCAAGGCGGCCAAGGCCACGGCGAAGCGCAAGGATCCTGTGTCAGCGATTCTGGCATCGGTCGGGGTGGAGTATACGCATGAGAATGCCGAGGTGATTGGGACATCGAGGATCGAGACGAAGATCTCGTCGCGGGCGCAGAAGGCGGGCAATGACCTTGACTACGACCAGGACAAGGCGTTTGGCCAGGGCTCCTCTCAATACGACATGCCAGCTGCTGCTAGTAAGCAAAGCGTGTATGGTGCAGATATTGGTCTAGGGGACGCCGTCGATCAGGAGGACGGGCAGGGCAAGATCAGATACAAGTACCACCCTCCCGAGCAGGTGCGGAAGAGGCAGTTCTGCACCATGGCGAAGCTATTTGGGTACGAGGACGTGACGGAGTTCGCGCTGGTGGTGGAGGGGTGGACGCAGGGCCAGCGGCGGGCTTGTTTGGAGAAGTTTTATCGGGAGAGGAGGGTCGGCTTGGCAGGGGGTTGAAGTGCGGCGGTATCTTGACCAAGTGCTGGAAGAGAGAGGGGGCTGCATGGCGTTATCGGGGGAGCTGAAAGGAATGGATGGTGTTGTTCCTTCTCGTACTTGGTACCTTTTATACAGGCCTGACGCGGAGACACCGAGACATGCGGTAGGAGTGTATATACTTACAGCAGCTTGGTGGTCCTGCTCGCAGGATGACTGCATTTTGTACTTCGCAAGTACTCTCAACAGCGCGGTCTATCAAGACACAACTGCTGCTTCTGCTTTACCATTCGCGACTCAATGCGTTGCGCGACATACATCACATGTTTACCCCAAGCCATGATGTCGTGACTCGTGAGGCGTGAAGCTATTCAGAAGATTGCGATTAATCACCCATGGACTCAGCGCAAGGGGGTGGTGTGACTTTGAAAAGCCGACCTTCCTATCATCTACGGAAGGTTCCGCGCTGCCATTTATAATAAGGATCCGCATGATTGTCACCCCTTGAGCGCATCGCATCGGTCGTTGGCGGGCCCTAGCGCCGTGGCTGTTCGGGGACACGCTGACACACGCGTCTCCTATTTCGGTCGACTGCGGTCTGGACGATCCCTGTACAGCGTCGGTGGGTGACAACCCGGCGGCATAGGAGTGACAACGCCCGTGTTATTCTGCATGCTATAGGGACCGCGCTTCCTTCAGGCGTCCACATGAGACGGTAGGCTCTGCGTCCCTTCTTCCTCTACTCCCACACACGTTGCGTCTTGTCACCCACTGGAAGCACTGCTCAAGATGCACTCCTTCGCTACAAGCCTCCTGCTGCTCGCACTCTCCTTCGCATTCGCTGCTCGCCATGTCTCAGCCGCGGACAGCGACAGCACCTCCACCATACCATCCGCGGTCTTCCGATTCAACTCCTCATCCTCGGACGGCGACTTCGTCTTCGCCCTCAATGTCGAGAAAGATACGGGCGATGTGTACATGCACATGTCCGCGCCAGCGGGCAACGAATGGATGGCGGCTGGGATTGGCAGCCAGATGAAGGATGCGGTTATCTTCGTGGCATACCCGAGCAAGAATGGGACGGGCATGACACTGAGCCCAAGGCTGGGCTTGGGACACCAGGAGCCGAGCTGGTACAATAGCATCAGCTGCTCGCCCATCTTCGCGGACGATCTGGCCAATGCCAATACCGTGACGGATGCCGTCATGACCGTGGACACCGTCTGCGTGAATGCCACTAATATAACATTCCCCCTCATCGACCTCTCGTACACAAACACAGCCCAGAACTTCATCTTCGCCGTCGGACCGAGCTCCGGCCACGGTTTCAGCGGCCACGGCTCCACCCCGTTGCAGTCCGACTCCCTCTCCGCAGGCCTGAGGCGGCACTCCTACTACGGCCAATTCACCATGGATATGACCAAGGCCTTCACAACGAACTCTTCCACCGCCGGCGTTCCAAGGCCCAACGACTCCAGCAACAGCACCAACTACATCCTTGAGAACGCCAGTGAAGCCTTCAGCAACAAGGCTGACAGCGACCCAGCACCGGCCATCCACGCTTTCGTCATGTGCCTCACCTTCGTCATCATCTACCCTCTGGGCGTGCTCTTCCTCCGCGTGCTGAAGCGCGTCATCCTGCACGCCGTCGTGCAAACTATCGGCCTTGTCCTGACCTGCATGGCCACCGCCGGCGGCATCGTCATCTCCACGCAGTACAATCGCAGCAGGCTCCTCCTCTCCGCGCACCAGATCATCGGCATCCTACTTCTGTTGTCTCTCTTCCTCCAGCTCGGCCTCGGGATCCTCCACCACCGCATCTTCAAGCGCGAACAACGGCCTACCCTCCTTGGCAAGATCCACACATACCTGGGTCCCACGATTATGGCGGTGGGCGTGATCAATGCGCCCATCGGCTTCGTGTTCGCCGGTAACCCGCATTTGTGTTTGCCATACGTGGTGATTCTTGTCATCGTGGCGTTGGTCTTCGTCGGTCTACGCTTCTTCTCGCATAAATGCTGCGGTAACCGCGGAGCGCAGAAAGCCACGGGTCCGATGCCTGCAGGTGGACCGGAAGGGTATCAGTACCCCCAATTCGGCGACGCGAATGCTGGGCAAGCTCCGTACCAGCATTTGGGTGCGCCGCCGGCGTATGGGAGAGCGGAGAGTTACGGGAGTGACAGCATACCATTGCAGCCGTATGAGAGCCAGCAGAGTGTGGTAGGACATGGGGTGCAGCAAACACGGCCTATGGTTTAGAACTTCGTGTAGGGCCGGCGGGGCGGCACGTCTCTTTGGCTCGCATCGGTGTTTTCCCGCACCATCAGAGCAGCGAGAACCCACTGGCAGCGAATACGTGGGCTCGCTCTAAGCCAACGGTGGCAGTGGGCGCATCGGTGTATCTTCGCGCTATCCGAGCAGTGAAATGCCACTAGCAGCGACTACGTCGGCTCGCTCTACGGCTTCTGGCGCCAGGGAACGCACTGGGGTGTATATCCGCGCTATCTGAGCAGTGGAGGGCTACTGCCAGCGAATACGTGGGCTCGCTCTAGGCCGTTTCGTAGCAGAGAAAGTGTATCCTGACCGGGATGACGGTCTCGCGATCGGTTGTAATTACAATGCGCTTTTAGGCTCGGGTCTACGCTTCTCCGCACTACCATAGCAGCCGAATGCCACTGGCAGCTGATACGTGGGCTCGGTCTACGCCATATTGTCGCATAGAAGGCGTATCTTTACCGGGACAAGGGTCTCGCAATCGGTTGTGAATACATTGCGCTCCTCAGCTCAGGTCTACGCATCTCTGCGCTATCAGAGCAGTGTAATGCCACTAGCAGCGCATACATGGGCGCGCTCGAAGCCATCTTGTGGCAGGGCAGGCGTTTCCTGACCTGGACACGGGTATTGCGGTTGGTTGTAGATACAATGCACTCCTCGGCTCAGGTTTCACGCATCTCCGCAGGTTCATAGCAGTATCAGGCTACGGGAAGCAAATACGCAGGCTTCTTCTACGCCATATCGTGGCAGGGAAAGCTGATCCTGACCGGGCCACGACTTTGCAACTTCAGAATGTGACGATATGCTCTGGGGCCCAGGAGTTTGGCGCTCCCGTGGTGCTTTGTGCTTATATGTACGTCTTTCATCGCCACCCTCTTTCGGGGCTTTGCTGGCTTCTAGAACTGACATTGCACCTGTCTCTCCTCACCCGCCTAGTACACTGCCTCCATCTCCTCCCTGTGAAACGCATCGAGGTACTGCATCAACGTGCTGCTGTTATCCACCTGCGCCTTCCAAACCACGACACCGTTGCTGCTGCGCCACTGCAAATCGAAGAGGTCCTCTTCGAAGTCGTACTTCGTAACCTCCACCGTCGCGTCCCTCAGCATCATCCACCCTCTCGTGCCGTCCCGCTTGCCCAGGAACCAGAACACGCGTCTCCGCTCTCGCAGCAGGAACATGGTGGTGGTGGCGTTCAGGGCGAGGCGCAGGAACCACCAGCAGTGGTTCGGGTTCTTGGAGGTGTTGTAGGCGGCCATGTGCGCTTTCTTCGGCTTGTGGTCGAGCACGGCCGGCATCTGTGGCATCTGCTCGCGGAGCAGGCGTTGCCTGATGGTGAGGGCAGCGGTTGCGGCGTTGCTGCACACGCTGTTGATCTGGGAGGCGACGAGGATGTCGCGGAGGGGGAGGCGGAGCAGGATGTTCTCGGCGAGCTCGCCGACGTCGAAGACTCGTTGGGCGGCCATGGTGGTGCTATGTTGGTGTTGTTGTTGTGTGGATGTTGCCGTTGTTGTTGTCGTCGTTGTTGAGAAAACGACGTTCGAGGTTGAGTGGTGGTGTGATGATGTTGTAGCTTGCGAAAAGCTCGTGCGAAAAAGCCGGTGAGGTTGATCCCAAACGCGCCACCACTGAAACCCGCGATTTCGAAAACGAACATCCGTGATTGCATATAAACCTCACTCTTGTAAAGACCTCATAGCAAAGTCCAGCCGACGATGATTGAGCAAGCAACGTCCCCAACGTACCCAAAAGCAATCAACTCACGTATCGTTGACCATCCACTCAGATATGACCTGGACCTGGAGAGACACAGCACACAGATGAGGAAAAGGCCCGTGTATAGACCCGATGGCAAAGGCTAGCCCACGACGGCTCCGAAAGCAGCATATCTCACACATCCCAAACGCAATCCACCCATCTATCGTTGACCAGCCCCTCGGATACGAGCTGGTCCTGAAGACATACCGCATACGGATGAGGAACAGGCCTGTGATGATCTGCGTATTTGGCATCAGCCTGTAGAGCCCACATACAGTACACCAGTACCCGATCACCAAATCAGCCTCGCGAGAGCGCCGCCAGAGCCAGGACTGACGTGACCGAGCTGGATAGCTGCACACGAATCATGCCCGTCGGTTGAGAGGCAAACGAATTATGATCGGACAAGCTTTGGGCTGTCATGTTGCCTACCAGCACAACGAACTCAACTCCACTCTTGGAGAGATGGCATGCTGCCTGGATGCCGGACGAGGAAATGACCGCCATTGCCGAATCCAGCACTGGAAAGCCCAACCCGAGCGGGAGCTCAATAAGGATATTGGCGATGGTGTGGCGGTGGCCAGTGCAGTATCTTCAGTCAAGCCTGAAGCTGCGGTACTGCCTACCAGTGCGCTGAGTTTGAACCGAAGCTTGAAGAGGTATAGCATGCTGTGTGAGACCTGCGCGAGGAGATGACTCGGCCGTTGAGCCCAACACACGGACGGGCGATCAACTGAATGCGGACCATAGATTCTCTGGCGGTGGCCAGCGTAGTATCGTCGGGCAAGCCTCAACACCTGTATTGTCTACCAGCACGACAACAGCGACATTGATCTCAGAGAGAGCACGTGCTGCTTGAGATCCGGACGAGCACATGACCGCAGCGCCCACCACTGACCTTGGCGAGCACCACCAGCTCGGGTCGGGTTATAACCATGTATTGAAAGCCAGCCGTTGTATGATCGACCAAACCTCAAGCTCCCGTATCGTGTACCAGACGTCTCGGACTCAAAATCTTGGAGAGATGACATGCACCCTGGCCGGCACGAGGGCTCCGAGAGATCCGATACTTCCACATCAACCACCGTTCGTATGTGATGAGGCCCCGAACAACGAGCTTCGGTCGGAGATGACAGCCAGCCGTTCATAGACCCGAGCAAAGTGCGTCCATAATGGCAAAGCTCCTGGATTGTCTCTCAGTAGGTCAAACACTCGACTCGAGTCTTGGAGAGAGAGAAAAGCACGCCGTTTGGCGGAATCCGGACGACGAGCTTTTGCTGTTACAGCCTGAGAGCCAGCTGCCCATGATCAGCCAAGCATCCCCAGCGCACTAAGCCCGCGTATTGTCTCCCAGTACGTCCCAAATCTCGACTCGGGCCTTGGACAGAGTGGACATGTAGCCAGCTAGCCTAGCTAGACCCGGACGAGGAAAGGTTGCGCTGGGAACACTCAAGAGCCAGCCATCAACGACTGGCCAAGCGTCTCCTCCAATCACTGATCTCTCGTACTATCTACCAGCACCGGCGACCTTCGAGTCGTACCTTGGGGGAAGGGGGGGACGTGCTGGTCGGGAACCTGGACAATGAATGAGCTTCGACCTCAGCTTCTAAGACAGAGCTAGCCGTGAGTAATCAGTCAAGCGTCCTCCATTCATCAAGCTCCCGTAGTGTTTCCCAGATTGCCAAACCTCGACTGCTGTTCTGGGGGCTCTGCTGGGGAGAGCAGGCTTCTCCGGAGCCGTGATAACGAGCTTCTCCGAAGTTTCCTCCGAGCAGATGGGCGAAAGTCGATGTATGGCACACCAGTGATCCCTCGTTGCACCCAAAGTGTGGAGGCGGACTGCCATCATATGTGATCCTTCAGGCGTCTCCACTTACCAAGCACTCGTACTGGCTACCAGCACCGTCTCCCTTGACTCCTATTGTATGGTGGCCAGATCCGTGACGGCGAGCCTCAATTACAGCTTCCTCGAGCAGGCGAGGCCGGTGTTCGGGCATAACAATGATCCTCCGATGCACAAAAGTCCAGAGATGGCTAAGTTGAACATAGATGGTATAACCGCGCTATCTACACTCAAGTCCCTCGCAGGATCAACCGCGCTCCCCCAACGCCATGCTAACAACACTTTTGGCCCCGCTTTCACCTCCCCATACACACATCCATCCATACATACATCGGTCCCGCGCACTCAACACGCTCAAGCCGTCCCATACCCGCGATGCCCATGCGGCCGCTCCACCTCCTCCTCGTCCGCCCCCGGAATCAGCACCTCCTCCGCCCCCTCCGCCTCCTCCTCCAGACTCTCCCGGTGCATCGTATAACTCTTCCGGCCCACGAACCCCACGAGCGCCACCCCCACCACCAGCGCCGCGCACAGCAGAATGACATTCGCCGGCACCGGGTCATTGCCAAACACCCGGTGCGTCAGCGCATCGAGGCCCGCCTGCGAGAAGTTGAACAGGCCCGCCAGACAGATGATGAGGCCGTAGACTTTGCCGAAGGTGGCGAAGCCGAAGACTTTGGCGCTGTAGTCGCTGACGGCCGTGTAGTAGAGCGGGCGGTAGATGACGAACAGGCAGATGTTGGCGTAGGCGGCCCACATCTCGGGGATGACGCCGAGGGCGCCGATGGTGGTGGCCATGACGACGAGGAGGCCGAGCACGAACGGGGTCGAGGTGTGGTCGAGCACGAGGCCGATGAAGGGGACGGCGATGACGCCGCCGAGGGGCAGGGCGACGTCGAAGAAGTCGTTGACTTGTACGGCGGCGGTGGGGGAGTGCAGGAGCTCGGTGTATTGGGTGCGGATGGTGGCGACGAAGTAGTTGATGCGCGTCATTTGGACGACGGTGAAGAGGGTGATGAGGACGAACCATGGGGTCATGATCTGCTGGAGAGCTGTGCGGCCGTGGAGGGCGCCCCAGACGCCGCTTTGCTTTGCTTTTTCTTCTTCGTCTTTGGCTTGCTTGTCGCCGGACTTGCCGAGCAGTGTTCGCGTCTCCGAGACCACGCTCTCGCGGTGCCGGCGGCGCGCGGTGCGGACCTCCTCCCGGCGTGCGTCGTCTTCGATCTCGGTATCGGAGTCATGCTCATCTTGTGCTGGGTCCTCCGCCTGCTTGACAAGCTCGCCGATGGTTTCGTAGGACTGGGCGGGCATGACGAAGATCTGCGCTACGAGTAGGAGGGCCGGGACGATGAGGTAGACCAGGAAGAACTTCTTGATCGTGAAAGAGCCGTTTGTGCCTTGGTAGATGAGGCGGTATAGGAGGAAGACGGCACTGCTGGTATCAAAGGCTCCCGTGAGCAGGGCAAGGATGAGGCCGGAGTGCTTGGGGAAGGTGTTGCTGAGCTGGAAGCTCGAGATGAAGACGAATGGGCCGCCGAGCGCCAGGAAGAGGTAGCCGGGTATGTAGCCGTCGAAGGGTAGGTCGGCCGCGAAGGCCATGCTCAAGGCGCCGAGGGTGAGGAAGACGCAGCCGATGATGCCTGCGACACGCGGTCCATATCGGTCCAGTATGGTGCCCACGGGCAATGCGCAGACGTTCGTGCTCACCGCCGCGACCGTGAACATGAGGTTCAAGCGCAGCTCCTGCTCGTAGCATACCCAGACGCCGTCGTCCAGCTCTTGCTGGGTGCACTTGTCCCGGTAAACACCCTGCTCGACCAAGACCGGCTTCAGCGCTGCGAAGCCGAAGACCACACCGGCTGCGAGGAGACAGTAGACGACGGCGATGCCCACTTGTACGATCCTCTTCCACTTGCTGACCTCGAAGGCTCCGATGGGCTGTTCATGCGCCCTTGGGGGTGCCCAGTCGCCGACGGGGTGGAAGGAGAGCTTGCGGCGTTCGGAGCCGGTGGGGGACTGCCCGCGGGCCCAAGGTTGGTGGGCGCCTTCCATGACAGCGTTTAGAGGGCAAGTGGTAGTCGGGAGGTCGTAGACTCTTAGGACAGCTCAAGAGCTATACATATATGAGCTGCGAAGGACTCTGATGGTCCTGTGACGGGCCCCGCTGCGGCGCTTGGCTTGGCTATGATGATGCAATAAGGTATACAGCTGTTGCAAGCAGAAAAGATGGCCTCTTGCGAAAGTGTCCACAAAGCAAAGAAAGACCACACCGCTGCCAACCAATCAATTAACAATGCAAGACAGCAATGTGAGAGTAGGAGACGGGACGATATGAGACTTTCCGAGAGAGCTGCTCTGATAAGGCAGAAAAAGTCAGGGACATGCATGCGATAAGGCCGACCAACCGTGAGCAGCGCCTATTCGAGGCGGGACGGCCGAAGCCCAGACCTTCAGCGCCGCATGTGAAAGGAAGGACGACGATCTGGGCGCGGCGGAGATGAAGGCGCATTTGGCTGTCGAGACGTTGGCGCCTTCCAAAGTTCCACTTTCAAGAGCACCAAGCAGCATCGGAGACGGCCGAAAGCACATGTCACGTGCTCGCGCTTCTAGCTCCGATCCTAGCGCGCTTTGGCTCCGATCTCGATGCTGAGGTGAGATTTGAGGAAGCACAAGCGTGCATAGGTGGGTGCATGATCTCATCATAGCCTCGCGCCTCGCGAAGACCAGGCCGGCGTGATGTCGCGACGGCGATTGTAGACTCGCAGGTACAGTACGGAGACTGTAATAGCATTCTTCTTTGCGCGATACGTGGAATTCATGCGCGCAACGCCAACACCAATATCACTCCGTCTTTGTTTCAGGCCTCGACTGCTTTCCCTTTCGCATCGCAGTCCCCATCCCATTCCTCTCCTCACTCAGACCGCGAGAAGATCGGCAGGCAGCGACAAGATGGCAATCAAGCGCAAGGCGACCTCTCCCGTGCGCCCTCCAACCTCGAACAAGAAACCCCACATCGAGCATGCCCTCAGCAATGGCGACGCCTTCGACCACACGCGCATCGAGGAGAAGGTCGGCGTTGTACAACGCGACTTCTACCCGGCCGAGATGAGCAACGAGCGCTGCAAGCGTTATAACAACAATGAAATCCCGCGCCCCCTCGACATCCTCAACAGCACCCTCAATGGCACGAAGCAAGAGCGGGAGCGCATACCGGTTGGTGAGGCTGTGCTCCATTGGTACAAGCGCGATCTTCGGACTTATGACAACCGCGCTCTGAGCATGGCAAGTGCGAAGGCTGGGAGCAAAGGCGTGCCGCTCATATGTATCTTCGTCGTCAGCCCGCAGGACTACCAGGCGCACTTTACCAGCGCGCCAAGGGTGGACTTCGAGCTGAGGACACTGGAGGTAATGAAGCGCGATCTGGCGGAGAAGGGGATACCACTGTACGTCACTACAATCGAGGACAGGAAGGAGGTGACAGGTCACATTTTGCAGAAGTGTGAGGAGTGGGGCGCGAAGCACATCTACTGCAACATTGAATATGAGGTCGACGAGCTGAGACGGGAGACGAAGATGGTCAAGAGGTGTCTGGACAAGGGCATCAGCTTCACAGCCGTGCACGATGATGTCGTGGTGCCGCCCGAGACGCTGACGACCGGCGCTGGGAAGCAGTATTCCGTCTACTCGCCCTGGTTCCGGGCCTGGATCAAGCACGTCCACGAGCATCCGCATCTCCTCGACGCCTCCGAACCGCCTGCGCCGAACCCTCCAGCCGCGAGACTGAGGTTCCAGTCCATCTTCGACGCACCCCTCCCCCCAGCGCCAGAGAACAAGTCGCTCATAGACGAAGAGCGCACCCGCTTCGCCCACCTCTGGCCACCCGGCGAACAAGAAGCCCACCACCGCCTCGAACGCTTCCTCCACGAGAAAGTCGGCGCCTACAAAGACACCCGCAACTTCCCCGCCGAGCAAAGCACCGGCATGCTCTCCGTCCACCTCTCGGCCGGCACCCTCGCCGCCCGCACCGCCGTCCGCTCCGCCCGCGACGGCAACAGCACCAAGAAGCTCGACGCCGGCAACCCGGGCATCGCGGGCTGGATCTCGGAGCTGGCGTGGCGCGACTTTTACAAACACGTCCTGGCGCACTGGCCGTACGTGTGCATGTTCAAGCCGTTCAAGTACGAGTACACCAACATCGCCTGGTCGTACGACGCCGAGCTGTTCGCCGCTTGGTGTGACGGGCGCACCGGTTTCCCCATCGTCGACGCGGCGATGCGCCAGCTGAACCACATGGGCTACATGCACAACCGCTGCCGCATGATCGTCGCCTCCTTCCTCGCCAAAGACCTGCTGATCGACTGGCGCATGGGCGAGAAGTACTTCATGGAGCACCTCATTGACGGGGACTTCGCGTCCAACAACGGCGGCTGGGGGTTCGCGGCTTCGACGGGCGTGGACCCGCAGCCGTATTTCCGGATTTTCAACCCGCTGTTGCAGTCGGAGAAGTTCGATGCGCAGGGGTTGTACATCCGGAAGTGGGTGCCCGAGCTGGCTGGGGTGGAGGGGAAGGCGGTGCATGATCCTTATGGGAGGGGCGCGGGCAGAGTGGCGGAGGGGGCTGGGTATCCGAGGATGGTGGTGGAGCATAAGGTTAGTCGGGAACGGGCGCTGGCGAGGTACAAGGAGGGGTTGGGGAGGGCGACGGCGAATGTGGGGGGTGGTGTGCATAACTGACGTTGATCCTTTCGGGTGGGGCAAGTTCCTTGGCTTGGCAGGGCCATTGGTTGGGTGTTGTCTGAGAGGATGTTGATCAGGTTTAGCGAGGCGTTGCTGGCAAGCTGGTCGAGTTCGTGGAGTTCTGGATGCATGGCGCCGCTACATGGCTTGTTGGGTCTTCTGCAACGCCCCGAGTTCAAGATGGACAGGCCTCCGGGTCATGTGAGCTACGTGAGAGGAATAGAAACGGAAAACGTGAACGAGACAACTGGGGCTCACAGACGCAGCGTTGTGTACGAGAGCCAAGCTGGTCTTAGATACATACTGCAGCACCGTCGAAGCACATCAGGAGCTTCCAGGTCCGCCGCGTACGCAGCCTATCCCTTCCTCCTCTCTTAGCATGCAGTCCGCGATCACCGTCCTCAACACCTGCACACATCTACCTCGTGGTGTAGCCACCGTCGATGACCAAGTCGGCACCGGTCGTGTAGGTCGACGCGTCCGAAGCGAAGTACACGTACGCGCCCTTGAGCTCCTTGGCCTCGCCGTCGCGGCCCATCGGGATCATGCTGTGCCACAGCTGCTGCGTCTCCTTGGGCACGAAGTCCGACAGGCCCGTGTCGATGTAGCCCGGCGAGATGCTGTTGACGCGCGCGAAGTCGCGCCACTCGTTGGCCAGCGACTTGGCCATGTGGATGCAGCCGGCCTTGGCCACGTTGTACGACGTCTGCTCCTGCGGGAAGTTGGCCACGTGGCCCGACATGGACGCCGTGATGACGAGGGAGCCGGTGCCGCGCTCCTTGAAGTGGTGCCCGACCGCCTTGGCGCAGTGGAAGGTGCCGTTCAGGTCGACCTGCACGACGTGGTTCCACGCCTCCACCGAGCCGTCGAGCACGCCGCTGTCGGCCGTCGCGCCGGCGTTGGCGATGAAGACGTCGATCTTGCCGAACTCGGCGATGACGTCCTTGACCAGCTTCTCCACGCTGTCGTACTTGTCCACCTGGCACTTGTAGGCCTTGGCCTTGATGCCGTACGTCTCGCTCAGCTCCCGCGCGTTCTTCTCGCCGCCCTCGGCGCGCGAGGCGTAGGTGACGGCGACGTCGGCGCCCATCTCGGCGCAGCCGCGGGCCGCTTCGATGCCCATGCCCTTGGGGCCCGAGGCGCCGGTGACGACGACGACTTTGCCCTTCAGCGAGAGCTGGTCCAGGAGGGACTCGGACTTGGTGACGGCGATAGGCATGGTTGCGGTGGTGTGGGGTGGTGTTTGGGTGGTGTTGTTGTGATGGGTGGTAATGGGGTTGAGTGCTTGTGAGTTGAGGAAGCAATGTAAAGAGGTAGGTAAGTGAGAGGAAGGAGGAAAAGTTCAAAGCGATGAAGTCATTCGGCCCTTTGAACTGCAGTGAATGAGGGTTGCCCCTCACCCTTCTCGCCTCGCATTTTGATGATTGCATAGTGGGGCAGGGAAGCTGTTTGCGCATGTCAAACCTCCATGTAAGCAGCCCTTGGTATGCATCAGTCTGACAATGCATTCGTCACGCTGTAGTAACACCAGAATAAAGTCAATCTCCTTGTGGCACATGCAGTCTATCCTCCAGGCACCGCCTACACGAACCCGAGCAGCGCGGTGTCGTTTGGGCTGTGAGAAACGCTGACGCTGCCCCGCCAAACTTCACCCCACCGTTGTGACCTCATCCCGCGAACAGCCGCGCCGCGCCGGCTGAAATCGGCGCTGGATTTCTCCAGCTCGCAGCGACGACACAACATCTCAACACTTCAGCTCAATTGGGGCTTTGCCGTGGAGTTGATGGTACGGTGGAAAGGTGTTCGCATGCAATTCCGACGGGGTGGTGACAGTGGGATGAAGCACATCTCCTGCTCTAATCGCCAAGTATGCCCAGGGTCTCTTCACTTGCTTTTTTGTTGTCCAGGTCGGATGAATCGGCATACGTTGTCCTGCCGGGCCAGACAGCCGGCGTTGTATCATAGTCCATGGCCGTACGGTACATGTACAGCCTAGCAGTTCTCTATCTCTCACCACCATGCCCTATTCACACCATGTACAAGCTCTAGCCGACTCGTCCCACTAACGCTCAGTTTGCAAGCAAGCCGATAGCCCCATCAACTCGCTGCTCAATGATATCAACCCACTTCTCCACAGCTGTCGCATTGCCGTCTTCTAATGCCTCGACCAGCCCTGGGAAGGTCGCACCCGCGTACCCCGTCCACAGCCCAGGAGCAAAGACGACGTGCTTGAACCAGCTCCTGCTGTCCAGCCCGTCGGCATACAGGAATTGCCGCTCGAGGAGCTTGTACTTGGTATTGATCTTTTGGACAGAGGGGTAGGTGTCGTCGTATGACTGCTGAAGAGCACCGGGCGTGTCGGCCGAGGCAAGAAGGCGGGAGAGGTCGTCAGCTTTGTTGTCAAAGATGGCTGAGACCGCCTGGAACGAGGCGATGGCCGTATCCAGACTCTTGAAAAGCTGCTTGGTCATCGTCTCGTCGACCGCAGAGTCGTTGACAAGAGCCTTGACACTGTCGAGGTACTTCTCCAGCCCCGTAGCATAGTCAGATGCATGGAACTGAATGACGGGCTCTTCCACGAGCTTGGCAATCAGCAGCGAAATGATCTTGGCGATGGTGATGTGGTACTCGAAGCCCGGGTCGCCATAAGTATCCATCCAGTGGAAGCTATCGTAATTGCTGTGGTAGTGGTAGACCGCATCGTTCGGGCCTCCATTGAAACCGACGTCGATACAGCTGATACCGGCGAAGTCCTGGAAAGCGGTAAAGTCACTGCCGGAACCCATGGTGCTAATATGGCCGTCCCAGGTATCGTTCACAGTCTGCCCGCGCACTGTCTGATTCGGGGATGGTACCTGCGCGGCAATGTCGTAGATGGCCTGGTTCAGCACGGGCGCGGCTGCGCTTTTAAAGTGCTGACCGGTAGCACCGACATCAACGTTGATGTAGGCCACCGTCGCCTCGGATAGCCAAGGCAAGTGGTCCTCTACCCACTCCGTGCTGCCCAGGAGACCGTACTCTTCGCCATCCCAGCTGGCAAAGACAATGGTCCGAAGGGGCTTCCAGCCGGCTGTGAGCGCTATGCCGAAGGAGCGGATGACCTCATTGAGGGCAGCGGAGCCAGAATTGGGGTCACCGGCACCGCCGGCAATCCATGCATCGCGGTGATTGCCGATCACGATGACTTCGTCTGCGATGGAGCCGTTGATGACGCCGATCACATTCCAGAGTGGTGTGATGACGTATTCTTGCTCGTTCATGAGATTTATTGTGAGGGAGTCTGGGGATGGGCCGATGTTGTAGTCTACGCCTTTGTACGCCAGGCCACCCGAATGCCATGATGATGGGAAAGCCGAGGCGTTAGGGCCATGCCCGTTGAGGGCTTTCAGGAAAGGCAGCGCTTCAGCGTACGAGACGGGTATAGATGGGATGTCCGGAATCTTGCCGTCCACTGACTGGCGAGGAGCACCAGGCAAGGAAGGGTAGCCGACGGTGGTTGGATCACCGGGTGCTACGCCTGAGCCTTGTCAGTACATTGCGTTCTGCCTCTTGAGAGGGTGGAGCGAAGCTTACTCAGATACTCCACGCTGCCCCGCTGCACACTGCTTGGGTTCCTCGCTGGGCCTTCTGGGTACGGCTTGTACCCGTTCTCTTCGGTCATCTCGCCGTCATCACCTGGGTCGGTGTAGATGACCGCACCGATCATGCCCAAGTCCGACGCTCGCTTGACCTTCAGGCCTCTGAAAATCCCGCCATACTTGATGAGCGCGATCTTGCCCTCCAAGCTGATGTTCGCCTTTTGCAGCTCCTCAAAATCCTCGTACGTGCCGTAGTTGCAGTACACATATGGCGCCGTCACATCGCCGCTCGCAGAGTATCCATGAAACACCGGCACCCTATCCTCCAACCCCGAGGTCGGGTCTTCAGGCAGCACATCCTCTTCCAGCGTCGCCTCGAACCTGACCTTACCATCCTCGAGCAGAGCCAGTCTGTGGTCGAGCGGGTAGTTGAGGTACACATCATAGCTCACGATCTCGCTCTTCAGACCCCACTCCTCCCACCTGTCCCTTGTCCACTCTGCCTGGCTCAGGTTCTTGCCCGTCAGGTGCGGACCCGCGGTGTAGTATTCGCTCCATTCCCGCGCCTTGCTGGCGTCTGGCGTGCTGTGCAAGATGTGCTTGAGTTTGTCGTAGCTTATGCCCTCTGAGGCTGGCCACGCAGCATGCGGGAGCTGAATTTGGGCAGAGCTGACGGGAGAGGTCGAGCTCGAGGTGTCCGTCCGGTCGTCGCCGAAGATATCATTCTGCCCGCCAATGGCGATGCACAAGATGATGATCGCTACGGTGATCAATGGGATGGCCGTCAGCGCAATGGTACATAGACGCCGTACCTACGTCCTACTGTCAGCCCATTCGAACTACGCACTCACGCTTCCAACTGGCGAATGCGCACATTCGTATGCGGGTACTGCACTCGGTCACCTTCGTCCACTGGCACGCGCTGCAGCAACGGCGTATGCTCGTTTCGCTGCGGCATCCTGCTGCTGGCCTTCTCGCTCATCGCAGTCTATGGCTCTATGCTCTCTCTGATCTGCCGACTGTACGCTTCGAGCTTGCCAGGCACATCGCGCCTACTGCTCCGTAATGGAGCCATGGTGCAGGCATCAATGCATGATAGCCCGGCCACCTGCCGCTTCCAGCAGGCCGAAGGCGGGACGAGAAGCTGGAGTTCGGCCGGGCAAGGAGCGGGGAGCAGCGGCCGCTAGCGCCAAGCCATCTCGACGTCGGCTTCGCAGATGAAGTGAATCAACCCGCGTTCATTGTCCTGCCGTTCGCACGTCGTGAACGCTGCTAAGTCTGCATCAACTCAAGCGGCATGTGAGACAGAGGCCTGTGTACACTCGGGCTCTAGAGCTAGTGCCAGTATTGGCGCGGCGATGTGCCGAACAAGCGAGCTTCTTGATTCGAATAGCGAGATGCGACGGCCTGACCTTCACGCACTGCACATGTGTGTGGACGGTGTGTGACCATGGAGGTCTCAAGTGCCACTCTTAGGTGGTTACCGGGGAGTCCAGCAGAGATGCTGTTGAAAGCTGGTACGGCGTAGTGACCCTCTCCGGTCCATCTTCGAGAAGGCTGCCGGTTGAAGTGTCTCTGCAGTCGGCGGTGACTTGTTCCCACCGCGATCTGCTCATCGTGACAGCCCTCTTAGTCTGGCGCGACTGCCGGAGAGCGAGTCCTTCATCGTATCATCATATACCTGTCAGAGTGTTGAACGTCCTACTTGACATGCTGATTGTCGTCATGGAGCGCTTCGTAGACGTCTTGCGAAGGCGGCACGTCTGCATCAGGGCCTGGGACGAACAGTAGTTGAGTTGAAGTCTGTTGGTGCGGGATCGAGGAGAATCAGTCGGGCATGCGTGGTCTGGGATCGTTGTGGCTGTTGAGTCACCAAGCGTGGCCGTAGCTCCGATAGGTGCGGAGACTCATGCATCCTGCGTAGGTCGCGTTCAGCCTAAACGATTGGTACGATGCGCCAGACTGGCCCACACGTATAGACCTTGGCGGTCTTTGCAGCTAGGTAGCACCGTACAGTCGCTGACGAGCACGGGTGACCCGCGAATGACCTCGGAAAGGCTCTGAGGCATGCGGTTAAGGAATCCAACCGCTCTGATGGTTGCACTTTTCTGGAGACGGTGACGTTGTTCCAGCATGTCGTTCAGTACAGGTTGTGGAGACTGCCGTAGACGGCTATCTGCCCGTCTCCCGGTGTCCGCATTCCCAGTGGTCAATGCCGATACGAGCAGGTGCATCTGAATTTTTGGTCTCTGACTCTCTGACCTGGATTGCACTTAGCGCCATGTTGTCGGCAGCTTTTACGATACTAGTGGACCTGCCACGCGGAAGATCCAGCTTGGCCTTCGATAAGTCGCTGTCGCTGTAGAACGCCGCTTCCTTCTGCGCTGTCGGTCCTGACCTCCGCTGCAGTGCAACGCCGAACCAGGACTCGCTTTCCACGAGGTTCTTCTTGGCGACGCGCGATTTCATGGTGGTAGTACGACAGTATGGGCTTTAGGACGAGGGTGAGCTTTCGCGGTCCATTGTTTCGGAGCTAAGTGACACCACTGGCATAAACCTTCTGTACAACGCAACGATTCTGTGTATAGCATAACACTAGGTGATGTGAAATGTGTCGCGTCAGCCACTCACCGACCTCTTCCTAACTAGGAGAGGGGCCTAGTGTCACCATAGTCAGTCAAGGCTTAACCTAAAGCTGAATCAAGATATCGTCACGCTGTGACGGTACTAAGCTATTTCATAGCACCACGCCTTCTCTCCTGTCGGTCACAAGACCGACGCGCCACCTCACGGCTATCTTGCGACTCGAGGGTGATGCTCTCCGCCTCAAGCATGCTGTTCAGCGCCTCTAAGATAAGGTTTGGTGTGCCGACCGTCGATTGCCACTCCGGCTTCTTGCGCGACTTCATGCGAGATAATGTTCGGTGTGACGACCATCAGCTGCCACCCCGGCTTCTTGCGCGACTTCATGGAAGATGAGTTCGGTGTGATGACCATTGACTGCCACTTCGGCTTCTTGCGCGACTTCATCGCCCCCATGGTTGACCTTGTTCCCAGACTCTTCCACATGATTCTTCTCGGTGTGACTCCGCCCTCTGTAGCAGTCCAGGGTCTACTACGAGCCCATCAGCTACGTTGATTATCAAGGTTCGGCGGGTAGGGGAGCGGGCTTGCCGTATCTTCGCCGCGCTCACAAAGGGCAGTCGGCGCGCAGGTACTCTGAAGAGCCGCGCAGGTAGCGTAGTCGTGTAACAAGACGGTGATACTGGTGATATCAGGTCCGACCGAAATGCGAGTGAGGTGCCACTTGGCGTATCGGAGGCCATGCTAACATCGTGTCCAACGTACCTTCGACCTCTTCCGTTGTGATCCGTCCAGAAGCGATCCATCCGGAGGCCTCGAGTTGTGCTGAGTAGTCGTGTTCGGGTGCGGATGGTGCTGCCGCGTCGATATGCTACGTTATGGCGGAGATAATGAGGAACGGAAGACGGAAGCAGGCGGTCCCAAGAGTGGCAACTCGTGGTGAAAAGCTCCTATTGGTCGAACCTACGGGCTCCGTACCGTGATCCCTGTGACTGTGCTCAGTGCACTGCCTCCGGCGGCGGATAAACCTGACGGGCCGGCGTCGGCATCATGACTTTGGTATACTTTATATATCTAGCAACATGTACAGGTTTCTAATTCCAGCAGCAGATGACGTGCGTGCCTACCCGACTGACAGCGTTCTCTGCTGCTGGAAGGACAGGGGGCAGATCCAGGGGGAGAGCCCAGGCGCCTAACCAATGTCGTCACTGTTTCAATCAATATGATTGATCGATTACTAACATACCATACTGTATAGACTCAATCATAGCTCAATAACATACAGGTCCACGGTTCGAGTTTCTGCGGTCGACTCGCAGATAAGTCTACCCTCCTACCCTATTCGAGAAGTAACTTTACTAACCACCATCAGTGTCTAACCACATCCACCAACCTTTTTTTGTCGATTTGGTCCACCATGTTAGCTTGTAACTGTATCACAACTATCAGTGTTTCGAGGATGAGGCCAGTGAGCTTTTGCGAGGGACGCCATTTTACAAAGGCAGCGGGTTTCTTGTGGTCAGGCAACCATTGTTGTCGTGCATTCTGCGGGGAGTGCGGCATTCCGCACTTTGGGACAGTTGTACCCCGATCGAAGTTGGCTTCATGCATACGGTTCAGCTGGCGCTGCTGTACTCTACAGACCGTCTCCGATTCTCGTCGGCGCAGTCATGACCTATAAGGCAGCACGTTGCGAGGCCGAGCCGTCGCCTTCATCCAGATCACTTTAGCGGCATGCATGACTTTACGTAGGTTGGAGCAAGACATGTTCTGCACAACATAACGACTTCTGCCAACCACGCTGCTGATACACCGTATGCTCACCCATGTAAGTCTACAAGCTATACATTGGCCCGTAAAGTAGGCGAGAACGCCAGTGCATTGATTTGACCTTGCCCAGTGGCTTCTCTAATCGCGAAGAACAGGGAAGTCAACAAGAAAGTAAGAGAACGGTCAACGCAACGCCAGCAAGCTGTCTTGCAGATCAGACTAGTGAGCGAGGTGGGTGGAGGTTGCCCACAACGCGCTTCAGGTCAGCGCGAATCATTCGTGTGAGAATTAATGTCATGCTATCGCCAGGCGACAGAGCCAGCCCTCTGGTGGTAACACGGCTTCCCGTATCACGCATTCACATGCAGTCTGCGGGTAGGCGTCCAACTCTAGCCTTCGAGCTCAGCCCATGCGATTCGACCGCATCGTTGTATTCCTGAAGGCATGGGCTTGGATCCAATTAAAACATCGATCTCGCACCGGCTCGCAGCTACCTGGACTGCAAATGGCCGGTCCGATTCATCGAGCAGTGCGTCGACGAAAAAGAGCCTTTTGCCCGATGCCCAGCGTTCGAACATATCAGCAAAAGTCCGTGAGTCCACAGTCACCTTATGGAAGCTGGCCGCAAGAAGCTTCCTTTCGTCTTCATCTAACTCTGCGACATCGGTGACAGGGTTCGACAAAATCTTACCGTTGCGGAAGTAGGTCAATGCGAATGCCTGGAAGGCTCCAAAGCGGACTTTCCGATCAGTCAGATTGACATTGGCAGTGCTCGTGACCAATGCGACCAAGTCGATGCAAGCCTCCATGAGCTTGAGCTTGTAAGAGTCGAGGTACTCCAGAATGGCAGCAGAGCAAACCACGAATGCAGTTATGTTATGCTGCAGACGGTATGGGCGCATCGAACTGATATCTTTTAACGGGGTGCCGTGGATGCTGAGGCTGAGTTGTTTCGCCTCCTCGATAGGGCACGCCTGAGTGTCGTCCCGATCGACCAGTGGCCTAGTCCATTTCGAGAAGCCGTCAACGCGGACTAAATAGGGATACGTCGAGTGACAGGCCATTGGCAGCGATTTATAGTTCCGCTTGATGTGTTCGGTCCTGAACCTTGCTACTGTCCTGAACTTCCAGCCGCACTCTTCGTCGATCGATTCCGCTTTGACGTCTTCGACCACGATGATATTTTCAGCGAAACGAACGACCATGGTCCAGAAATCGCGACCCCAGATAAGACCATGCATGAGCGCGGGACTGAGTTCGTACTCCGACAAGTCACGCACCCGCCTCAAGTACCTCTTATGTGGTTCGCGATTCACGTACTGACGCTTGACCTCTGCAGCCACCCTCGCCGAGGCACGGTAGGCTTCGGCGTACTTCGAGATGTCCGCTGCAGTCAACTCGCCGGAGCTCATGCCTTCACGTACTCGCTGAAAGGGTATACCGTAGTACAAGATGGAGAGGTCGTCGGCCGCTTGCTGGGTGATCAAAACCGAACGGGTGGTCGCGGTCGCATTCGCGAAACACAAGTACTTCATCCACCCCTCGAACGAGGGATCATCCAAAGGGCGAACTCGGATCTGGTACCTCTCGAGAACATCACCACCTATTACGTCAGCACTCAATCTGCATTGGAAGCATCCGCAGCGTATCCAACTTACCGACCATCTCTCGCTGCGCATGCGCATGCGCACAGGTCAGGCAGTGGGGAAAGTCGTCGAGGATTTGTAACCCACTGTGGCGCTTGGTGCTCTCTTTGTCAGTGCCGCAGCCACGGCAGGTATTGCAAAGTATCTCCGAGTCGCTCATGAGTCTGGTGAGCGTGATGAAGAGCGCCCAGTCCCCAATGTCTTTCCTTGTTTGGATTGCTGTTTCGGGAGAGTGGGATCTGACAATTCCACCTTGCCAGCGAAGACCAGTCTGCGCGTGATGGTAGAGCGCATCATAGACTAGCTGAAGCACCGCGTGCAGGTCCTCTTCGTGCACGTCGCTCTGGTCCAGGTCGCTTGCGTCCGATTCGCGTATGTCCGGATCGCCTCCGCCCAAGTCGCCTCCCTGCATGTAGTGTTTCCCCATCGCTTCACGAAGAAGCTGTCGGTACGATGGTCCACCATCTGCGGGCCTCAAATCTCCCGGGGCCACGTTGTCGCTCGCAAGTTCTGCGCTCTTTAACACCAGATCGACGAACCACTCGTTCGTGAGCAGCTTGTTGCCCTGGTTGTTGTCCTGGTTTCCTTTGTATGGTTTGATCATCTCTGCAAGGATGTGCCCATGACTCGCTTTCCCGAAGCTGATGGCGAGGTTGACCTTGTCGCCAAGCAAAGGCAGACCGTCCAATATCGTGACGAGAAGCTCGACAGGCAGCGTGGTGATGTACTCACGGGAGCCGGGTGCTGGGGTCACACTCATGATGGGCCGCTTTTGGAGTAGGTTGTCCGATGAGTGGTCCGTCCGGTCGGTCCGTGTTGGGATCTTGGCCGGGTGTGATAGTCGATACGTTCGCTTCGCCATTAGCCCGTGACGTGTTGAGAGGCCTTGTGGAGTTGGCAAGGCGCAGATGTCTGCGCCGCTTTGCTGAAGCTTTGAAGCTTTCGTGCAGTCTCGGAGAAGTGGTATATGCGTTACGTGATTTCCAGACCGCGTGGTTGGTCTCACGGTTTCGGCGGCTCAGGTCGATCTTTGCGTTGCTACGCAACGTCAGTACTGCCGCGTACGTGAACAAAGGCTCTCTTTTTATCGATTGCCGGCTATTAGGTAAGCACCGAGCTCCTAAATACTCATACAGACTTGAACAGCTAAGCCATTTACAACCCCCTCACCAATCTTGCAACATCGATCTCACAGCTCACGTCTACCTGCAACTCGAAAGACACCAGCGACTACACTCGCCAACAAGAACGTTCGAGATGGCCGGATCCGAGGGCACGATTGCGGCGATGACGGTGCCCATCACGTCTGACGAGCGCGACAGTCCGCCGAAGACGGTCAAGCGCAGCTTCTGGGAAGTAGTGAAGAAGGCGCTCTGCTGCATTTTCGTGTCGAGGTACACTTTCCATACGAGAAACCAACAGCCGGATGGAGAACTGACGTTCGATGCAGCGAATAAACGTCCCACGCGTGCCCTGGCTATTAGTGTCACCAGCGTCACCAGCGCAGCAGGTGAGACAGTGGAGACGGGCATGATATGTGGCAGTGGCGCAGCTTGACGACTCGAACAGAGATGCGGGATCTCCGTTCAAACGCGTAAGATCCGGCCAGCGTATCCTCCACCAGAGCTAGCAGCGCAAGCATGAAATGAGCGGACGGACTGCATGAGCACCATGGCATTACGGAAGCCGTAGTTCTCTCCAGACAATGGTAACCTTCGCTTTGTCGGCCGTAGTCTAGTACCACGTACAGCTTTACAATTATACTTTCTGCTAGCATCATCCACGGAGCTGTGATTGAGAAGAGAACATTGAGAAGAGAAGAGGCAATCAATCGAGGAGAGGTTTTCTACTTCTAGTCATTCCCAATCGCCACTAGCTATGTACTGCTCATCTATTGCCTGCCTGAACGCACGTCTTTCCCTGACCCTTCCTGGCCCGAGCTTCGTCTGCGATTATCCAGCAAACAGTCCCGCATCTGGGTTGCGCAAGCATTGTACGTTGAGGCTGTGCTGCCAACGGTCGCTTGTATCGGCAATGGCGGCGGAAAACCGCAGAGCTCCGGCGCAGGTACGCCGACCGTGGCATTCTAGTCACAAATCCAAGACGCCAACTGTTGGCGGAAAGCCTCGTCAGAGATGGGAGACTTCCATAGAGCAGCTGCGCCGCGGACAATGAGGTCATCCGGCACCTGGGATGGATCGTTGAAGACGGTGACATCGTCCAAGACCAGATGCGCGCAGACTTTACGGATGGGCACCAGAAAAGCAAGGTTGTCGAAGAGCTGGAGACGCTTGTGCGATGATTGAGGCGAGGTGTAAGCGTTGGGAAACATGGAGATCATGCCGGCGCAGGCCTGGATACCGGACGGTGCGTGCATTTTGTACATGTCGATCGCTTTGAGCAAGCAGGCCGTCTCAGCAATGTGCAAGGTGAGGTTCTTTCTCCTCTCCTTAGCTGAGAGCTTCATGACGCCGACGTGATCGCAGCCATGGATACTTGTGCAAAGCTTGTCGGCTTGCACAATCGTGCAGCTGAAGTTGTCCAGAGCAGGAAACCTAGTGGGTGCCATGATCTCTAGAATTGGGAGGCGGAAGACTTGCATCTGGGACCGCAAACGGGCCAAAGTAATGCGCTTGTAGCGTGTGTGCAGTAGGTAATGCCAAAAGTAAGCTGTATACGTCCTGATCCATACTACAAGACCAATTGGGGTCGAGCACGCAGCTTTGTCGTGATGGCTGAGCGCATATTGGAAGGCTAGACTGACCCATCCATGGCCGGTCACAAGGGCATTCCCATCATGGGTTTGAAGCTGAACCATGAGCTGTGGATGCAAGAAGAGGTCGTGCAGGTTTAGTGCCGTTCCTCGTGAAGGTCCCGCGATACGGTGCGCTTCGGTATACTGCAGACGCGCGTGTATGGCCACCCGGAAGCAGTGTCCAAACCGTACTGAGTCTTCCCGTGTCTTCTGCTGATCCTCTGGCACACTGTTGTTGAACTGGACCTTCCAGGCTCTGTACGGAACGCGGTACTGTAGAATCGAGAGACTGTCTGCGTCCTTCTCCGAGACGTAGGACATGCCATTGGCAAGTACGATGCGTTTCGGCCAGACGCTGAGACTTCGAGGCGTCATGATCCCAAGTCTCTTAAGCAAGACGATGTTGATCAACTTGTCGTCGCAATCGATACTGACGCACCCTGTGCAGACCGGATCGAGGCCAGGCATGAAAGACAGGCTGTCGGGGTCGGAGTGGTTGAGTTCGACGCAACCCCAACACATACCATGCCAGGTTTCAGTTCCATCAACGAGAGCACTCAGCTTCCGGATTAGAGCGACAGCCTTGCCCTGCGGCTTGAAGTAGCGCGCATCCTCCTCTCCTTCGCGAGCAGCCTTGAGCGCAGTCTTCATGACGTCCTTACGAACGATCCATTTATCGGCGAAGGTATCGATGGCATCATCCTCGAGCTCAGCCACAAGGTCCTGATACGTGCTGCTGCCGCTGTCGAAGCCCAGGAAACGCTGGGTGCGCGCCGATGGACTGTCCGTGCCTTGCCGCATGCAGCGCGAAAGCAGCCCGACTGCACCACGATCCGCTGCAGACTTCTCACCCTTGAAGGCGGGGCCAGCGAACAGCCGACTTCGGAGTACAGGATTCCCGAACAACCTGTGGCGCCATCGCTTCAGGACGCTCTGCGCGAGCCCATTCTGGCCGCACTGCAGTGACACGACTGCGAGATGGAGTTGGTCTCGAAAGTAGGGGAGATTGTCTAGTATGATGTCTCCGAGCTCTGTGGGCAGTGTCATAAGCTTGGCGCTACGCGGAAGCCTTGCGTTCCGATCCCGCCTGACTTCGGATTCCTGATGCAATCTTGTCGCCTTGTCAAGGTCGCTGGTGAAGCCGGAGGTCTCCACATCGTTCTCCTCGATCAGTGCCATCCGGTTGGCCAAGCCGAAGACCTGCACCTTGAACAGATGCACCCTATGCACAGATCGAAGTTGCTCCGGTGCTGCGTCTGTCGCCATCGGTGACGCACTGCTTCTTGGCTGGTTGGTGATGTTGTGTAGGACCGCGGACTTAGGGAGCTCTGACTCCGAACTGTCCACGTGCATCCGGTCGGCGCGCGAGTCGAGAGCGTCTGCGAAGACCTGGTCGTCTGCGGAACGTTCACAGTGAGACAACGGAGGCGGTGTGTGTGGTATGTTGAAGGTCCTCGTATAGCCACTGCTGTCTGCACCCGGAGGATCCATCTTCGAGTGCACTAACGAGAGCTTGCCGTGCGGGCCTCAAGGAGCTGAGGAAGGCTTGATATCACACATTGGCACGGTCGCTATTGGGTGTGCCGTGATGATGCCCGCCGAGCCTTATCTGTCGGGTGTCGATTGATCTGGGCAGTTCTGCTGCAGCTGAAGATGGCGCGTGGGTAGAATGAAGTTAACGGGAAGTGCGCAACATGTGGGATCTTAAACGCTGCCGAGCCTGACCTGTCCCGGCCCGAGCTCGGTGAACAATCCTTCGGATCGGCTAGCACGTCACCAGCAGTAGCGGGAGTCAAAAAGGTTTGGATGAGGGGGACGATCCTGCCAGAGCCGCTTTCCTGGGGATGGTATACTATCACGCATCGATAGTCACGAGTACCCTGGAACAGAGCGTGGGAACTCGTCGCCAGTCCAGTGGTGATAACATCAGCCTCGTGTCCCTTGCCGATCATTGTCATTGTATGTAGGATACGAAAGGGCAGGCTTGCTAGCCGCGACAATGCTCATTCACGGCAGCGTTTGGGGAAGGGATGTGGAGCGCGTTTGGAGGCATTTGTTCATCTTTGCGGCTCATGAGCCCCGTGGAAGCCTTGCGGTGGCGATAGCAAGGGATTTATCGGCATCTCTTGTCCCTGAAACGACGAGCGCGCCTGAGATGCATAGGCAAGAAGGCAAATTGGGGCATAGAGTGCACGTCGTGCTACGATTGGACTCTATGGAGGTGGTAACGTTGTGATCGTATGATACCACAACTCAGTACTGCTTGGGGTGCAAAAACACGCGTTACCTGCTGCTTGAGCATATCATAGAGCTAAGAGCCCACAGTGGTTTTACAGTGTGCAGTCATGATGGTTCTAGCTCGACGTGACTTCTCAATCGCTGACCTTGTGGGTGGGGAAACGCATCCTGCCTGCATACCAGCGCGTAGGGAGGTTGCCAGATAAGAGGGCTCGGAAGCTCACGGTCCGTTGTCGGGGTCTTGGTTGTGTAGTATATCTATTTATCAGCTTTCTCATGGTCTTGACTGTTCAGCTCCGCACCGACGGGGATCAGGTAAGTAACGCCAGTAAAGACCGTTCAATACACATGATCAATCAATGCTAACCAATCATCTAGGGCGGCGGACCTGGTACCGTCTTTGCGACTGGGCAGAGGTTGGGAGGTCCATGATGATGGCCGCTCGGTCAGGGTTGCCGTAAAGCCTCACTAACCCCGTTGCTTTCTTTACTGTTAACATGTGGACACATGCTAACATAAGAAAGTGGTGATCATGCTAAGCCAAGAGCATGGGGGTCTCAGGACTCTCAGAACCTTGCAACCTTCTTTTGTCAATTTGATTGCCTGAGCTAGGCATGATATGAAACTTTACGTACGATACAAAACGGCTCGTGGTTTCGATTGAAACGGTGACGTCAAATGGGCTTTCTTTTCGTTGACCTGTAGCTCGAGTTCGAGCCTTCATTTTGCCCTGTTGTTGGAAATGCCGCGAACAATTGCCGTCAGAACATGGTGTTGGACTGTGTTTGCTACTCAGCTCAGTGCACACCCGAGAGAATCGATGAGCGCATAGCTCCGCTGTGACAAGGAGTGGAGGAAGTTTTTTCCACATTCATCGCGTCAGAACCTGATCGGGTTTCCTGAGCAACGTTCTGGATTTCTCCATCACTCACAACATCGACACTACTGCCGACAGATCCCAGTCTCGACGGCGGCGATACTCTAGACCTCTTTCTTCGCGAGACGAGCACTCACACTTTCGCAATGTAAAGCAAACTCCAGGTGCTACGTTTGCTGCTTGTCCCTTTGCTAGCGAACGATATTTGAAGATACGTAGAAAACAACTTTCGATTCTACTGCGTCACGTGGTTTTGTCCGAAAGCCTCTCTCAGCCCATCAACGCGGCTGGTTGCGTGACACGTAAGCAGCAGACGTGCGAGGCTCGAGAAGGGTTCCGTTTGTCTCATCGATCACTGCCGAACCCCTTCACAGAGCGAACGGCGAAGACAAGGCTGCTCAATGATGCAGGCAGAAAATGAGCGAGTTCTGGACGTCACGGACCGCGTCTCAATTTGGCACTCGATTGGTATCTCCATAGAGAAGACCAGAGCTTCAGGCAGACAGGCGTAGGAACGATAGAACGAGTGCGCCTGGTTGGCTTCAGTGAGCTTCGCCTCCCGATGCGGTCGTGAGCGATGCTCGTCACGGCCATCAGTGCAGCCTTCGCCTCTGACCTAGGCCCCGGTCCTAAGCCACGTGACTCCCAAATCACCATTGTATCCTCGCGAGGACGTCAGAACTGATACTCAGTTGATCTCCATATCAAGGGAGCTTTGGAGCGAGCTTCATTCGGTAGATGTGAGCAACGTTCGGTTCCACGTACGGCTGGATGACATGGCCATGCTCTACTTCTCGCCATCCTCCCAGCAAGGGCTTATCATCTAGCGCTGGGGTCGCGTGTCACATGCTATCCCGCTGTATGTTGCATGGGTCTGGAGGGACTACAAAGCTTACGAGTGGGCTGGCATAAGCCGCTCGAGTGCTATGATTTGAGCAAAAGCCGCTCGAGTGCTATGATTTGAGCAAAGCGCATCCACCAAAGGTGGCGCAAGCGGCCTGCGGCGGGACATGGCTTTCCTACCAACACGTGAGCTATCCAGGTCGATAGGTGGCTAGCTGGCCCCCAACTGGACGGTAGCAACACCGTCTTATCGTACATAGACAGCGTCTGCCTCCATCGTGTCCCCCGGCAGAACGCGATACTAGCGGCAATGACACTGTGGCTTCCTCACGCAACGCGTGAGCCATCCAGGTCAATAGGCGGTAGGCCGGATCCCAGCAGGACGGTAGCAACATCATCCTTTCTTGCATACCTAGCGTCTGCCTCCGTCGTAGCCCTGCGCCGCATGCAGCGCTGGCGGCATGGCAGGTCGCGACATTCTCACGCAGAGCGCAAGCCATCCAGTTCAATAGGCCAGCCGACAGCCACCCTATCTTACACACCCAGCGTCTATTTCCATCGTGATTCGCATCCAGCCATCAGCCGCCCCCAGCACCCGCGGGCGTTGTCCAAGTCACAGTTGCTCAGCGGAGATGGGTTCTGCGGTCGCACAGGGTTGACCTCGCCCTTCTGCCGAGTGCGGATTTTGAACTTGCCATCGCTTCGCTAGAGCACCGTTGCGTTAGCATGTCACCGTCCGTTGCATGGGCCCAGCGCATAACCTACCGACGGGGAGCCTTGCTACTCCAGGGTGCGGAGCCTGCCAGTTCCACTACCTTTCCCTTCGTCCATTCTCCGGCGCGTTCCTTCATGTCCGATGCCTTCTTGCCCAGCCGGCTCTCCCGTAGCTTCAGAAGAACGTCCCACGTTCATTTCGACTTCACCGGCGACGCAGCCGGGGCCTCCAATGGGTCGTTGGCATCGCTCTTGGCACTTTTGGGAGATGGCGGGCAGGGGGGACCGGGGGCGAGTACGACCGGAGCAAGTGGCTTCAGCTTGAGGCCGCGTGTGATGGACATGGTGGCAGCAAGTAGTGCCGGTCGTGAGTGTGAGATTGTGTGTGGTAATGGCTTGGAGGTGTTGCGCTGCTGGATGTGGTGCAAAGTCTGCACGTAGTGTGGTGATGGGCTGGCTCCGAGCCGGGGAAGGAACGAAAGCTTTGCCACTTAGCCTAGAGCCCGCCGCAAGCAAAGCCCTCAACGTAAGCCGAGAATAGGTTACAGGCAGACATACCTCAGCTGCGCTCGCGTTAGGAACTCCCATCATGGCCGACGACCATCGGAAAGCTCTCTCGTACATCGAATCGCAGCCTTGGGAGCGATGACGGGCCAGCAAAGACAGGCGCCTTCGCCTTCATCTCGCGCATCCACCATGCAGTACCCTCCCGACCGCCCATCACAGCCGGCAGCAACGACCTCAAGCCTCCAACAACACTCAACCCTCACGCAGCAGGCCCAAGACCCCTGATCAAGACAGCTCGCCACCCCAGCTCGAACAGCAAGGGCGCACCGGCACCCAGCGCGTGATGCCTACCTACAGACACGCCCGACCTCAGGACAGCCGGCCAGGACAAGAGCAACGAGAGCACAGTCAGACGGGGGCAGGCAACCAACAAGCACAATGCAGAACGAGAGGACATACGTAGTGATAACGGCAAGAGAGAGCGCGAGCGGGCGCCCAAGACAGCAAACGATACGTTAGAGAAGGAGCAGTATGGCGCCAGCGACGACGACATAAGGGCAGCGACGTCGTGCTCAGCCATGCGCGAGGCAGGCACATGGAGCGGTAAGGCGCCGACGGCTGCATTGTCGCTCGCGCAGCGCGAAGATCACGGTATGTTGATCAAACGAGCAGCACATCAGCTCCGCAGCCCGTGGCAATGAAACCCGGATGCCTAAACGGTTGGAGACCATAAGCCCGGATGATTCGAATCCCTTGATTGCTACAGATGAGACAAGCAGAAGGCCAGGCGCCGGGACGGCTAGGCCAGCAAACACCTCGAGCCGGCACTCCAGAACTGGACACGCAACAGCATCAGGCGCGGTACAACGCAACCGGGTTCCAAAGCTTGCAGTAGCTCCACACTACGGCCAGACTTAGCCAGCGCGATCTTCACCCACCAGGGATTCCTCTCGGACGATACTCATGATCTCGAGCGTCACCATCCACCCAGGCCTGCACCCATACCCCCCTCCCTCGACGGCAACAGCAGCGGGCTGAGACGCATCGTGATAAATACGGGTCTGAGCTGCCTCGACACACCATACCGAGTCTTCAGCTCCTCCTGATCAGCGCCAGCGCGCCATCTCATGTCTTCAGCTCCCCCTCAGACTTCCTGCAGTGCCGGTCCTCCCTAGTTCTGACGACGTACTCCTGCATCGGCATGCGCGCACACGAGGCGCAATGATCTGCCGCACAGTCAGCCTAGAACATATACGAGAGCACGGACGAGCGAGACCTTGTTCATCTGATGGTCGACAAAGCAAAGAGCGCTACTACAAGAGTTAACAAGGCGTCACAAGAGCGGGGATATGGTAGCAGGCAAGACATGGCCGGGCCCTCTGCGGCCGTAGGCTCGCGCAGGAAGGGGGGCGTCTGCGGCCGAAGGCTCGCGCAGGAAGAGGGAGGGGGAGGGGGAGCGTCTGCGGCCGGAGGCTCGCGCAGGAAGGGGCAGGGGGGGCGTCTGCGGCCGAAGGCTCGCGCAGGATGGAGGGATAGCATCTGCGGCCGGAGGCTCGCGCAGGAAGAGGGAATGTATCTGCGGCACGAGTGCTCACGCAGGATAGAAGAGAATGCAGCTGCGGCTTGAGTGCTCACGCAGGATAGCAGGAGGCATATACGGCATGGGTCGCACATGAGGAGAAAGGGTAGTCTCCAGTGCAGGAGGCTCGCGCAGAGAAGATGGCACTCATCTGCGGCATGGGTGCTCACGCAGGAAGAGATGGAAACGTCGACGGCAGGAGCGCTCAGGTAGGGAGAGGTGGGAGCGTCTGCGGCGTAGGGTTCGCGCAAAAAGGAAGGAAGGCTTCTGCGGCATACGTCCTCACGCAGACACCGACATGGACCTGTTCAACGCTGAAGACAAGCATGGATGATGATGCCAGGAAGTAGTCACAAGGAAATCGGCCGCCTGGCCTGCAGCAAGTACAAGCGACAAGCCAGAGGCGAGGCATTGCTGTACCGATGGCGACGCAAGCCAGCCTGAGACCGGTCGGGTGTTCGGCCCCCAGATACCAACAAGCCCACAGGAAGCGACAAGACCCCGGTCAGCGACCAATGTGACAGCGCAAGGCAGTACTAGTGCCCACGCCGCATCGAAGGCGTATGTTGAAGCGTGCGGAGGTCGCAGCGCTCAAGACCAAGCTGAGCTTGAGGGTTGTGATGTCGCAGACCGCAAGAAGGCGAGACAGCGCGATGGCAGTATCAAGCGCTGATGTGGATGCTGTGACAAGACCGCGACCAGGCAAGATGTCATGAGCATGCAGTCGGCCAAGGCTGACGCCGATTTCAATACTCTGAGCCGGCTCGACGGCAGATGCACCGGAATGCGACCGGATTTGGGAGCTAGGGCGGAGACGGCCAGGAGCCAGTGCAATCCATGGAGAGGCCAATGTGCAGTTCACGGAGACTGGCGATGCAGTACCATCCGGAGAAGTGGATGAGAGCTCACGGAGACTGCCGAGGCAGTGCAATCCGGAGAGGAGAGGGAGGGAAGGTGTATGGGGTTGGCGACGGTGGGCCTTTCCCAGAGACGGCCAAGGCTGTCAATCTGGAGAGGGCGTGCCACTTAAGCATGAGGGGTGGAGGGAGATACCGGAGTGCAGGGGTGGACCTTGCTTACAAAGACGGCCAAGCCAGTCGTTCCGTGAAGGGCGGCCCGCATCGGTGTATGGCCGTGGACGACGCCCAAAAGCATATGGGGGAGCGTAAAGACAGCGGACGACGCCCAAGAGACTGCCGGAGCAGTACTGCAAGGTCGACGCAGAGCCTCATCCATGACGCCAAGGGAGAACGACGGCCCCTGAGCTCGCGTCAGGTTAGTAAAGCAAGCCGACGGCGAGGTGGACTCTCACCAGGACCCGGCGTTCAGGGCACGAAGACGACGGACGGGGCATGTCTGCACATCCGCCGGTATCGATGAGCAGCGTACTCGATCCGCAGAAGACAGTGTAGACAAAGGCTTCAGCACCGATGTTGAAGTAGGCGTCAGCACCAATGTTGAAGTAGGCGCATCAAGATGCTTGCTGTCGACGCAGCGCGGCAGTAAGGGAAGTATATATACCTCGTTGCATGGCTTGCTTAGCAAGCGAGGTAGTAGCCCGACTATGCAGTGCACAGTGTGCTTGCTGCAGGTCTGCTGTCAAGGAAAGACAAGGTGAAGAGTATATACTTTCCGGAAGGCCGACCTCGTCCAGATTCAGCAGGATATGCGATCGACAAGTGTGCGGCTTGAAGTATACTACGCTGGCTTTACAGGACGAGCGGATCCTGTATTGACGTTGCTGTCCTTCCTCGGCTGGTCAACGGAATCCAGGAGCTGCACTCCGTTGGGACCAGCATTCGGCCTTGGCAGATTGGCGGAGATTTCTGGCAGCGAGGTCGTGGAGATCCGGTCTGGTCGCTACGTCCAAGGGAGTAACTGCAGACTCTGGCAGAATGGCTTGGCGCCAGAGAGGGAGCGGAGAGACAGCCAGATGTTGATCGAGGCGAAGAGGCTCATCCATGTTGAAGAAGGAGCCCAAGGCCAGGGAGCGGGTGGTTGACGTCCACTCCAGCAGGCGAAATGAAGGCCTCAGTCATGGTACCACTGTCCTGGCAAGAGCTGAGAGTGCGGCAGGCAAGTCAGCAAGCAGCATCCGGTTCGAAAGGGCAGCCGAAGCCGCACGCCATGCCAAGAACACCACAACAGTCAGGAACAGGCACAGCTGGGCTTACACGAGAGCAGGCTCGATCGACGTGAAAGGGGAAAGGGAGATCAACGGCAAAGCCAGATAGGGGAAGGAGGATCTGGTCTCACACGAGCGGGCCTGGCGGGAAGGCACACCGCAACCGCTGCCAGCAACATCTCAGCCGCACCAAACGCCGATGCCGATAGCAAGAGACTGCCGGAGAAGTACTGCTTGCCGGAGGCTCAACGCTGGCACGACCGAGTAGCGTACAAGAGTCCGCCGGTCTTACTCGGGCCGCCCGAAGGCAGCTCGCCAATGCCAGCAGCATCGCATCGACCATGACCGGCCAGGCTGAAGTGACGCTCAAGAAGAGTCAGCAGCAGCGCCAGCCGGTGATGGAAGGTAGCCGAAAGTCTGTCAAGTATCAGGCCCCAGAGTACGACAAGCCCCAGAAAGCCACAAGGTTCTCAAGCACTCCTCATGCACTCCACCAGCGAGAACGAGAGACGGCCACTGCAGTCTGCAAGTCAACACTGGCAGAGGCCAAGACCATTTCGCCCTCTCCAACACCAGCGACGCACACCACATGCCAGCACCAGCAGCCAACGAGAGACGGCCAAGGCAGTCTGCAAGTCGGGGCCAACACTAGCTCAGCAGCGCATAAAGCAGAAGCTGGTCTTACTCGGATCGCCAGGGTATCACCCATCACCGAAGCCAGCAACAGCCGAAGCCCCAGGTAGCCCACAAGTCCACAAACCTCGAGGAAGTTGAGGCGAGCGGTGGTCGGCCGCAGCGCCCAATACCAAGCTTTCGCTCGAAGACGCAAGGTCAGGTGCCCCGTGCCAGCGCGATGGCAGTAGCTAGTCAGCGCACCTGCAAGCATTGCGCCATAGTATCGGACAGGGACATGTTGTGAGGCGTAGCCAGCTTCTGCGGCAAGTGACGCCCGAGAGGAGTCAGCAAGCTGTGAGACGGCATGGCTACCAATGGCGTAAGAGTGCCTGGACGAACAGCGTTCGAAACCAGATCTGATGTACCATGTTCCTCAAAGGAGCTTCAGTGATAGGCCAAGGTCATCGCCAGAGGCGGAAGGTTGACGGGCTTACATGGGCAGACTGAACTGCTCACCAATGCCGGGACAGCAGCGCTTCGACTGCAGGCTTCTGGTTGAGCGACAGCCAGATCGAGTCAGCAAGAGCAACTGAGAACCGGGAGGGAAGGCTGCAGCGCACATGTCTCTTCGCTCGACCACTATACAGCTCGAAGTGACGCCCAGGGGAGTCAGCAACGGCCACATAATGAGAACAGACGACTTCGCTGGGAGCGGTATCGGGTTTACGTGGCTCGGTGCTCGCACGACCGGAACCTATGGTCTTACTGGGCCTGCAGAGAAGCTCGCCATGCCGACTACCACCCTTAGCGAGCAAGCATACAGCGACGCCCAGAGCAGTCAGCAGCGCCTGCTAGCCAAAGGCGAAAGTCTTCACCAACGCAAAGGCTGAAGGCGGAAGGGGGAAAGAAGGATGTGGCTCGTATGAGCGGGCTCACGGAGGCTTATCATTTGCCGATGCCAGTACTTTCAAGGCAGCAAAGCAGAAGTGGTGCGCAGAGGACTCAGCAAGCGCTCAGCAGCCAAGAGGGAAGGCCATCGCCCCCGAAGACGGAAGTGTCAAGGCGTAGGAGTGATGGGCTGACATGGCATGCTGCTGAGGCACACCCCTGTCACAGTGTTCCTGCATCTGCATATGCTCGCCGCTCAGCGCAAGCGACTGCCAGAGCAGTTGTCAAGGCCAGCGGACACATGGTGCAGAAACTCATGCTTTGGGAGGCGGTGGTCAGCTTCCTGAACCTCAGCAGCTTGCATGCACATCCAGGAGCAAGCCTGAGCTCCGATCAGTGCATCATCAGCCTGTTCTCTACTCGCCTACTTAGAGACTGCCACGAGCAGTACATGCTGAGCAAGCTCGCAGAGGGCGCAGCCGGAAGGGAGGGGGGTGAGGGGGAGGAGGGAAGGGAGACGCTGGTCTGACTCGGGCCTGTCGGGTAGGCTCGCCGAGGCCAGCAGGCTCAAGCATATATACTGTACCATATATACCCATACCGCAGAGCAGCGAGGTCAGCGGCTTATGCACATCCCATACTCGACAGGCGACGTGCGCTCGGAGTCTATCTTCGAGGGTATGCTGGCCCGGGGTGGTGCCAGCCTGTATTCTTGCTGCTCTCAATGTACTGGCAGCAGCGTGCTTGCGGCGCTTCGTATACCGCAAGCCCGTGCTCTTGCTCTTGCCCTTATATACTGCCGTGCTGTCGACCCTGATACGCGGTGTAGTGCTGAAAGTGCGCTTGCCTGGCTGGAGTAGAGGAAGAGTCGGTCAGATTGAGCTGAGGCTTGCCTTCCGTGATCCGGATGTACTGAAGCGGTAGCGGCAACGGCGACGACCATGGTGTGGTGAAGAGCCTCTGGAGTCAGCGCGCGTGTTGCACATGCTCTTGTCGGCTTTGTATGGCTTCCAATGCTCTTCTTCTGCAGCGGTATGCCGTTGGGAGTCGCAGACCGAAAGTCATTGGGGCGGAGATGTTGGTGCCTGAGGCCAACAAGTCACGTGCTTCAACCACTTTGCCCCACGACGGTGGCGGCGGCGACGAGGTCGAGTATTCGCACTGAGCTTTCTGTCCAAGGAGCTTACCACTGCTGTCATGGGCCTCGTTGGTGCTGCAAGATGGAAAGACGCCTCCGGGGGTGGCGCTGTCTTCAAGCGTGACGGCTGGTTGCTGTGTCCAAGTCCGCCCGTACGAGCGGACGGCGTCGATGAGGTGGCGGAACGTCGAAGCCGGTCACTGCAGAGCATGTTATCGACCTCGAGACTCGAAAATCGTGGTGATCAAGCTCGTTGCTGCCGCCGCGAAGATGGTGTAGTGAGGGAAAGGCTTTCGGCACGACCACACGCCTGGCCTGCTATCGTGGGCGGCGAGGTGACGGCGAGCAGCAGCGAGTTCGAAACTCAAGCAGAGCAGTCTTGAGTCGTTGCGAGTACTCTGAAGGTGGTGAGCAAAGCCGCTGGTGGTGCTGCCGCGTCACAGCAGGGAAGGTTGTGTCTCGCTGCCTCCGCCCAGTCGGAGGTTCTCAGCCGGTATGCATCTGTGTACTGGATATCAATCACCTGCCACCTCTTGCCCGGCAGCCCTGATGCCTTTCCAAGCTCATACAAAGGTGTTTAGGCGCGGAAGTGAAGGTCTGATGTCGCTGTCGCCGCCGGTCGCAGCACGTGCGAGGCGAGCTTCGGAGGTCTTCGGGCGCTCAAGCCGTGATGGTGCTGCGGCAGTGAGTGCAAATCAGCTGCGACGAGGCTTGTGATGATGAGGAAGCTGGTGGCAAGCTTGTGAGGAAGTTTGGAAGGTGGTGGAGGGTGTTGTCGTCGCCGCTCGCCTGCCAGAGGGTGGAGCAAGCGGAGGTGGGTGAAGGGAGCTTTTGCCTCGACACGTCAGCATACACCAGAATGGTGAGCACGAGTGATGAGGCTCGAATCAGAGCAGCTCTGAGGCTATCTGAACAAGCGCCAGTCATTGTCGTCGCCGCTCAGGGTAGGCACGGCGGTGCAGGGCGGAAAGTACGCTCGGAGGTGCCTCAGGCGCTCGAGGTATCAAGTCCGACTGCATCCGCGCCTGGTCACCAAAACTCACCAGATATTTATGACGAGCACCGCAGAGCTTTGTAGATGCTGTGCCGCGAGTTTGCCATGTTTTGAGGATGCCGATGGTAGGTGTTGGTGAGTGGTTCCGTGGTGGAAGTCGCCGTCAATGCAAGCGGAGGAAGGCCTCGGGCTCACGCCAAGACCTTGCCTGCGCTTGCCCTCGAGGACCACCACGACAGCGGCAAGGCCATTGCGCACGCACCAACACTGTGTGGAAGGTGCCATTGGTATGGTGACACTCCTCAGCAACTGTAGTATGCGTCTCGACGGCATGTCAGCCTGTGTGAGGGCTCGAGGGCTGACGAGGTGCCCGAGGGCCCTCGTCCACTCCCACCCTCTCAGAGTGCACGGATCACTCCGTACGTCAGCGCTCTTTCCTCGCGTAGCTCGCAAGATCAAGTAACGGCAGCGGAGGCACTCTCACAGTATCACCACGGCGTGCGAGCACTACACCAGTGACCAGAACAACTCCAGCCAGCTTCTACGAGAATACGACTACGAGACCGAGAACTACAAGGCCTCTGGCGGACTCACAGCCATGGAGCTGCTCAGCCTGATCAGCCCGGTAGAAGGTACCCAGTCGGCCACCAGAGGCCTGCAAGGGCAAAGTTCCACCATTGCAGTGGGTAGAACACTCGCCTCCTACCACAACTCTGTGAATTCGCCACTTCTCAAACTACCAGCAGAACTACGCACCCAGATCTATGAGCTGCTCTTCCCAGATGAGATTATGTGCTACGGCCCGAAGCAAGAAGGTGGTATGTGCATGCGCTGGACTCCGATGGACACACCAGCAATTATGAAAGTGTGCCACAAGCTCAGGAACGAGATCGAGCCGATGCTGTTCGGAGGAGATGGCAAGATATGCTGTATGCATATTCTCCGCGACTACGATTCTATGGAGTTCGATATGGCGGACCTTCAGGCAGCGACCACAGAGATGGAGATCCTCACGATTGGCACTTAAGAAGGAGCCGGTGAGCTGTTGAAGCAGCCACCAGCGCTGCCTACGAAGAAACGTTCGAGTATGACAAAGGTCTGAGGTACTACAGGATAAGCGGTGAGGGCTAACGGACACGACACAAGGGGGATTCACATCCGTACATTCGTTTCTAATATACCCAATGCGCTATTGAAGCGTGTAGGAGCGCTTCGTACGAAGACAGATTCATTACGCCATACCAACCAAACCTCTCATCCTCCTACCCAACTCCGTCTGCATAGCCTGCCTCGTCTCGCTCGTCCGACCAGCAGCATCCTTGTTCTCCGCCGCCCGCCTCAACAGGTAGTTTAAGCACTCATACATGCTACCCCAAGTGGTGCACTTGAACACCTTCTCCCTCACAGCCTTCTTATCGCCCTCGCTCGCCTTCGCCGCAGCAATGAGGGTACACGATACTTCGTCCGCCATACCCTGTAGCTGAGCGAACGATAGACGTGTGAGCTCCTCGCCCCGAGCGACCTGCTGTCTGCGGAGTTCTTGGGCCCTCTGGACTGAGATAGCATTGTGCGTTGCTAGGACTATGTTCGTACGCGGCCATCTGCCCATCTCAGACCCAACGAGAGGGCGGACGAGATCGTTATGCTCTCGGTGGATCAGCGCAGAGCTTATACCATCGTATGCGGCATGAGTGGCTTCGATGGATGGATGAATCAGTGCCCTCTCTTCGCTACCAAGGTATGCTCCACGGACAAGCTTCGCACCGAGTGTGAAACCCTCCTCACGGGCTTGAGCCAAGTGCCTCGAAAGCGTGCCGGCGGTCTGCTTGAGGTAGGCTTGGTAAGTCGTATACACCACACTCTTCCCGCCCAAGTTGTATACTCTCTGCAAGTTTAGGCACCAGTTGTGGAAGCCATCCAGACTCCACGTCTCCTCCGCCGCAGGGAGCAGAGCAATATCACCAGCGGCAGCGGCTTTGCATACAGCGTTCATGGCCTCGTCCATCTCCTTACTTGGTGCTTCGTTTTTCTTCATGCGCCGCATCGCCGCGGGACCCATGCCCGACCACTTCAGGCCCACGAAGTCTCCTTCCGCCGCCATGTTGACGGTCTTGAGCATGCCTGTCCTCCAGGTCCGGATGTCCTCACTCTCATCTGTGTTCTCAGCATCCTTCAGGACTTCGAGGGCGTACTCGAGGATCACACCACTGTAGCCCTGCCGCCGCAAGTCATCGTTGACCTTCTGCACTTGCTCGGGGGTCTCGCCGGCGCAGAACTGCCGGTAGAAGGTATGCCACAGCAACGACCTTGCCACAGGGTTGCGCTCGATGCTGAAAAGAGGACTCTTGCTCTCGAGCATACGCCGGAGGACAGTCGTCGAGGCGGCTAGCAGGCGTGGAGAGGAGGAGACGGAAGTGATGAGGTATGTTCGAAGGATCTGCGAGAGAGCTAGACTGGCAAGGGCGGGCATCGCTGCTTTGCCCGACTTCGCTAGTGCTTCCGGAGATGATGCTGGCGGTACGGTAGAGGGAGAGTGCGAGCTGAAGACGGCATCCTGCTCCTTTGGCTGCGAGGTGTGTATTTGCCTCCGCCTGCTTGCGGTTTGCTGGGTCCGAAGAAGTATACTGGGACAAGCAGATGTCGTGTGTCTCTGTACCACCACGGAAAGCAAGCCAGCCTCGAGCTGAGGCACGCTGGCAGGCTTCATGACCGGATCGAGTACGGATGTGGTGCTGACTTTGGGCTTAGAAGCTCCCGGATTATTGTGAACAAAGAGAGCAAGGACGCTTTCACCTACCAATACCGCCTTCTTCGAGGGAGGAGCCAAAGAAGTACATATACGGAGCCGCACACTCTTATCATGCCTATCAGCAAACATTGGCAGCAACAAGCTGTGCGGCTACCGTCGGCCTTCGAAGCTGGGTGGAGTTCTTGACTGGAACTTTGAGTTGTGCGCCCCGCATCGCCCGCCGCCCATTCCTCGGATCGATCTGGACCGGATTTCCGAAAGTGGACAAGCGTGGAATCTCAGCCAAAGTGACCTTGGGCAGCGGAATTGGACGGCCGGGAAAAGCCGACTTCTTCCCATCACCTGCGTAAAGGACTGCCTGTGTCTGCGGGCCCGCAGAAGTGCATATCGCACGCTTGACGTTGGGCAAAACGTGTGCTCCGGCCCGAGGATATACATGGAGGGTCCTTGGTCGAGCACCTGGCGGATTCGTCAGCTGTGTGAATCGTAGTGGGCATCGAATCTCTTCCGCTTGGGCTTGGCGCGGCTGCTGTGTCCTTCCATCACCCGTCTCGTACGGCAGCAAGGATTCTTGAGGGCGCAAGACTTCCAATACGAGTAGCTGAGCGTCAATTGTGACTCCTCCCTGCGGGAATCACAGACCCGTCTGCTCCGGTAGTGACCAGTGGCTGTACCAAGAGTGCAAGAGACACGAAAGAGCGCTCGTTTACTGATAGGGTATAGGTATGAGACTGAACGCAGGGAGGTTGGAGAAGAGTTCCCGAGTGCGAACCTTACCCCAGTCGTATTACATGGCACATTGAGCAGCCTGATAAGACTCAAAGCTGCTTGTCCGGCAGTTAATGTGACGGCAGCATGTCCATTGGTAGCGTGTAGTCTTGTGCGCTGTCACAACCACTTACACAGACAGTTGTTCATTTTGATAAGTGTGCCATGGTCACATCTTGCTCGTTTTCCAGCTCTCGAAGCCTCAGGATGTGCGGAAAGCATCACGAGATGGTATGCCTCACGATCCATACGGCCCATACCCCTACTTACCTTGCACCCTCGGCTATCACGTGTCCCACCGGTGCGGAAGATGTGAGGGCCGCAAGATCAGTTCTTCTAGGCTAGAGGCTGCCGTGATGGCCACCCCGCTGCAGCGAGTTCGGCGTGCGTAGCGGACCCTGAAGCCTTGCGTTCGTTCGAGGTCAGCACAAAGAAAAGTATCGACTTCTCAGAGTCAGTGGTTCTCCCAGCCCTGGCTGCTGGTGTTATTTGGGCTAGCAAATATCCAGTGTCATTCAGAGATCCGACTCGACTGCTTGTTAGTTTTCAGTCATTTCGTAGGTACAGTGTCATTCTAGAGTCCTTTCGCCGCGAGCCCATGGGCGTCACATTACTCTGATCATGGTCTCTGGGGAGTGATGAGATGGTGCGGGAGAGGTGAGACAGCGAGGGCTTGGTCTTCACAGGTGGCTTTGCGCAGTAACTTGAGCTCACCGGGGCCGGACACGCGCTCAATAAAAGTGTTGGTATGCCTCCGGGTGCGGTGCTCTACTTCCTTGGCTGTGGTCTCTATGAGCGACGCTTGTTAGGCACACTGCACCGGAGACTCGCCGAAAGACGTACACTTTAAGCATAAGCAGTGACAGCTCGCACGCACGGCCCATTGGCTTACTCTCCACCTAGGCAAAGCACGCAGTGCGCGGAATCCTTCTCGATACAGCTCACACTTTGTAGCATGTCTCCGCCCTGCTAAGCCTCACTCCCACGGGGCATGATGCCGGGAGGAGCCTTACCTTGCAGAGCGGATGTTACTCGACACAGCTTAGACGAGTACTCCGTAACAAGAGACGGGGACCGTAGTCTGGGAAACAATACATGGATGCCCGTGACTATGTACTAGAATGTAGGCCGCTTAGGTTCCGAAGACTGATGACCTCAATGTCTCCAGTTAGATGCGGCCGGTTTTGATCTGAGGCGCGGCAGGTGTTCTCAGCAGGTCCTTGAACGAAGACAGGCTGAGTAGCTCCTTTGCCAATGGCTGTGGGACACATATGTCTGCCTGCGCATGTGAAGCAGTCTGTTCTGACTGTGTCTGGAGAGGAGAAGCTGGACGATCGAAAGAGGGAACTTTAAGGTGAGGGGCGGTGCCTGTGCGGCCCGAAGATCACACGACCTTCAGTGCCGAGATGGGATGCTCCTTCCGGACCCGAGCAACGACATCAACCACGCGCGAAGCAGACAAGAGTCAAGTCCACAAACACTGCACATCAATCGCACCAACCACCGCATCCAACACAATGCCGAGTCGATCCGACTACGTCACCTTCGTCGCTGCCTTACGCCGCCCGGCTGCACCAGTCCGTATCACCTTCGTGCCAACTCTATAACTTTGTCTGACGTTACAATCTAGCCACCGACACCCCTGCCAAATGTGGTCCTCCTACCGTCGAGTGCCAGTCTCGAAAACAATCTGAATACCGTGCTTTTGGTGCTGGACCGGGCTGTTGAGTTGAAGTTGATGGGGGAGGCTTTGGGGGCACGATCAAGCAATGTGAGCTACTCGCGAGCGAGTGCAGAGCAGTCAGGCCCAATGCTGACAGCTATAGCAGCAGACATAGGTCCACGACGGCGGGAGAGATCTCGCGCAAGATGGCGGCATGCTGGTCTGTGAAGCGGGCACAAGGAGTGTTCATAACATATTGCATATGATTTCCAAAACGGCCAGCAAGGCATTCGCGGCCGCAGCCGTGCGCTTGCATCACATTCATGTGAAGTCTAACGGCCGCCGCCATAACACTCATTGGTCCAAGTAAAATCGTACTCCCGGAAGCTGGGTTCGGTACCAGTGCTGCTGCCGAATCTTCTACTGGAGAAAGTATATTTTGCGCACAAGAGAGCACCGAGCTCTTGCACGAAAGCCGATCATGGTTTCGCAGCGCCCTCCGGATTGTCAAACTGGCTGGTAGAGTATCTAGCGCGCAGTGACTTACAAGATGCTGCTTTCTTCCAGCCTCGGAGCTTCTACTCGCTAAGCGTCATCTGCATCAGGCTATCTGCTATGCGCTGGGATAGATGGTCGACATGGTATGCTGTGGGGTGCGCCGTCTCCCGACGTACCACTTGATTGGTCCACGAGCTCCATCCATTGTGTGATCAGCAAGCGCTTTGATGCTAGGTGGTATTCGTCATCAATATTTCTGGAGCTTGGGCGTTCTGGTCCCACCTCGCGCCTATATATGCAGACCCACTCACCGTTTCTGGGACCTTCAAAGCTCGAGAATCTGCGGCACTTCCGGACGGACCGGAGGTACTTCCAACTCCTGCAAGTTGTCAACATCCGCTGCAGCCAGAGCTTGTCCGCACCATCTCCGACAAACCGCTGCGCCACAATCAAGGTACCAGGAGACTGACTAGATTTCATCGCGCCAGATATGCCACCGTGACCGTCATCAGCTTGCTCGTAATGAGTCGGTAAGGACTATAGAGACATATCCCGTGTATGAGCTTCCAGATCTTCTTGCGATCGATGAAAGATGCTGGGGATGACTACCTGCAATGTTGGGCCTATGGGATGGAAGACTTTGAACGTAGTGGGAACTGAGCAGGACGTCTCCAATCAATGCCACATCTGAAGCTCTACAGCACTGTGCGACACAAGTGGGCACAACTATCCCGTGCTACCCAACACTTCCGCCAGCGGGCCATACAGTGAAGCTGGTATCTGCTCATCTCCAGGCACGCCCGCCACGAGCGATAGAGCGGTGCAAGCCCCAGGGCCACGTTGATCAAGGCTCCGACAGCCCGATGTAAGCGGCGTCGTAGCTGGAGCCAATCTTCTGGACCTTCCGGACGAACAAACGCAGGCCTTGGTCGAAATTCAGGAACCGAAGAGGCGTGAGTAGTAGCACTCACGCAATCCTGCGACGACCCTTGAGATCAGGAACTGGCTGACATCGAGCCTATGCTCATCATTGACGACGTCTGGAGCCAACAGCTCCATGGCAAAACGCGAGGCACGCTGCACACTTGGGCCCAGTGGTCTCGTCCAACAACGTTGTAATGCCGCGGGCAATGTGCTCTTCAACAACAGCACCTATTGTTTCCGGGGGCAGCCTCAGTATCATTATGGCGGCGCCGGCTGGCGACTGGCCGCTGCGAGACAACAATGCCGACCCCTACGGCATTACTGATCGCCACGACGATGCCCAGAGCTACGCTGCGGTGACTTACGGCATGGTAGAAAGCTATCTATCAAGCGGTGCAGGGCGCTTTCGGGTCCATGAGGGCGCGCAAGGTAAGGTGCAGCCGCGAACATGGGCGAGAGACTGTTCCAGGTCGTTTCATGAAGGCACACATTGCGGTCCTCGCATTGGCAAAGGGTTTGGCCTTCTGATTGGCAGATGGTGGAGCCCGTGGCGTAAAAGAGCTTTACGTACTCATCAAATATGCGCCTGTGTCCGCCAGCTTGCTTCTAACGAATGAGGCGACGTCCGCGACAGACTCCACCATCAGCTCATACCTCCTTGCGCCGAGACTCCGCGTGCTTGGTCGATGGGATATCATGATCATCAACGTTCCGGTAGGTCCTCCTGAATACTGCATTTCCAGTTCATAGCTAAGAGACGGAAAGGATGATCAGCTCGCAGCCGCGAAGAAGACACACCGCGAGTCTAGCAAGTCTGTTCGACGAGGGTTCGGAGAACGCGTCGACTCTCCTCATGAAGAGCTGGTCAATGCCTACAGGCTTGCGTATTAGGCCATTCAGGTAAAATATTATAGCTTGGGCTGTCTGTAACACTAGTATAACTCTATCGCTACAGTGATGTTCAGCCCCTTTCTCCGTTGTGCAGGTTGATCGAGTACCGTAAAATTGATAGATGCTCATGAGGGGCTATAGGTTTCTCTTCCGCAGCTCTTGGAGTGGGTATCCCGGGGAGGGAAAGCACCCAAGACGTCATAGCCGCGGTGTAATGTCGGACTACTTTGTTCGAGGGTATATGTATAAGTCCGATTGCTCCACCCCCGTCACACGGTCGGAGAGACCCGGCGGGGAGACTTGACGTGTTGGACAGGCGGAGGATTTTCCTTTGTTACCATTGGCAGAGGGATGTGCTAACGGTGACAAAGGAAACAAGATAAAGTGATTGCATTTATGCCGGTTCAAATCCGGTCTTTGGGGTGATTTATCACCGCGCATACTTTTGCACTTTGATGCTGCTCAGGTCAACTCGACAAGAGGGCACGTCATTCAAACTCTGCGGAGGCCATCAATCAATCACCGCGGATGCGCTCTTGATTTTTGACAGTGTTCGAATTCGGTCAAAAAGGGGGTTTTAATTCAATTACAGCCGAGGCACCGAATGTTTCATGCGGGTCTCTAGGGCAATGTTGTTCTCCAATGAGTTGTGTGGGCAGTCAGTCACGTACTGGCGGCATCTCTTTGACAGGAAGTCCATAAGTAGAAGTACAGGTGCTGGCCTTTTCAGTCAACAATGCCATATGGATCTGAATGGTCGAATCTGTTCGCTTCGTCAAACAGTATGAGCCTGTGACACAAGCTGTAAAAACTTCCATGGGCAGCCTTTCCGCCTTGTCCGATTGGCCTGGTTCTAGAGTCGCAAAAGTCACGGCACGCCATGATGTCACAAGAGACGTTGAAATCGATATCTTCAGATCTTACCTTTTGAAAAAGTTCAAAAGAACTGCTGGTATAGTAGCAACGCAGACGCGAGAAGCGGCCTCCGGATCACATTGAGGATGCGCTTGCCTTTCGGCAAGGCTGCGGCTGCCCTGTATTCAATATAACTGGCTGAGCTCCACGCAGACGTTCCCATTGTCCCGACGGTACACCACTCTATCCGTGGGCACCCGTACCGCCCAAACATCCATATAGGTCGTCCAAAAGCTCTGCGCCTCCCGGCGGATCAAGTAGCCCTCCCTCGCCGCAGCCTTCAACTCCGACTTCACCATATGGTCGATCCACTCGTTGCCCATGATGCCCAGCCTGCTTATATCCACAGTGAACATGGCGGCGATTCTGGGATCATCATCCCGCCAGTCGAAAGTCGCGACCTTGTAGCTGTCTGACGTCGCTTCGGTCGGCATGCGATCTCCGCGCACTTGCAGCCAGTGTTCGATGACCCGCCGGCCATGTCCTGCGTGCTCACCGCGCCAGATGCGAGCGACCATGACGCCGTTGTGGGTGAAGGTAGTCGGAGGAGGCATGTTCTTGTGCTACCACGTACTCATCAGCCAAAATTATCTGCTAGGTCATCATCAGGTGACCTACAAGTGCTGTATCAAAGCGATGTGATGCTGAGAAGCCGGTTGATTGGCAATATCTTGTTGCCTTGGTGTGATTGCTGGCAGCAGTGCCCTTTTCAAAGTTTCGCCGAGGACACCGACAATGCCAAGCTTCAATCTCACGTTACACCCGCCTCATCGAGCTCACAACTACCATTGTGTGAGAAGTGCCGATAAGAACATCACGAGGATTATACACAATACGATACTTTCTCGAATCAACCTATGACCGCGTATACCGACGGATCCATGCTGTCATACATCACGACAGCTCTGTGGGAAGAGAAGCCGAACACAGGGCGCTCTCTTGACCTGCCTTGCACCTTCCTCGCCATGGTCACTCGGTTAGCTCGGCAACAGCAGGTCAAAGCTCAACCCCGGCGTACTCTCCAAGCCTTCCACCTTCCGCTTCACTCTCTTCTCTTTTGAAACCATGGGATACAGGTAGCAGCACCGTTGGGCCTCACGGTCCATAGATATAATGAGTTTCGCGGGAGCGGCCTCACGCTTTAGCGGCTGGGCATTGTCCGTGCCTCCGTCCCGATACCAAAAGCGCCTCTGATGGCTGGTTGTTCAGACTTCCTGATGGAATGGCCTGAGTGACTGGCTTGCGCGACATATCTCACTCGAGGACCGTCCTTGTGCAGCTGTAGAGAGACTGAGCTGCTCCCTTCGTACTCAAGGACAATCGTGCGGTTGATGCCCTGCCAATCACCCGCAGCTCGAATCCCCAAAGTCTAGGCAATGCCCTGCATCCCTCAGCAGGGTGATGAGCCATACGCATCAGGTCCTTCCTACTTGTATTGTGTGCACGGCAATGTGATACTGCAAGACAGCGTTCTCTGTAACCTCCTACGCCTGGGTTGCCCTATTCGCCATGCCCTGTGGTGTTATCCTACCATCTCTTGTCAGTGGGACAGTGGTCGCTTCGCCTGCCTGCTTCCAGCTGCACCGAAACCAAAGTAAGCTCTCTGGCACGTAGCCGGCTAGCCATCATGACCGCGAGAGTATTGTGATATTCCCTCCAAGTGACGTGAGCTTGTATCATTAAGGTCTACTACTTCTACTCTCCTTTCTTCCCACTCAAACCTGTGTACTACAACAACAAAATGAGCGACAGAAGTGAGTTTAGTTGATGTGCTCCACCGTTACCACACTTGCTGACTCGGCTCTCCAGGACGAGCCTACACCGGCCACCGCGGCCACATCAAATCCATCCTCGTCGGCTTCTGGAGCAAGGTGGAGACCTGGGTGGACCGGCTGCGCAAGAAGTAGAGGTACGTCCAACTGCTGATGCGTTCCGAAAGGGGTACTCGAACCTTACGAGCAACTACATTCACTCCCACCTTGTCTATATCTCTACGCCATCGCTGCCACATCGCGAGCTTACGAGCTCACCAACCCAGGTCGACGTAACAACGAGGTGAGTCTCCCTGTGCTCTGTCTGCATGCTGACGTGAACTGCAGGCCATCATTCGTTCCGCCTTCAAAAGCTGAGCGGTGGAGGCCGAAAGCATGGATGTTTGTCCAAGTCGGCGAACACACGTTGTGATACAGAGCATGAAGCTTGGAGATATGCAAGACAGTCGCAAGATAGCGACTCAGCGGGCAGAAACGGAAGAGATGGATGGCTCACTGCAGTACTGGTGCTGCAAGCAAAGTTGAACATGGACATACAAGAGTTACTACCGTGTGACTCACAGAACGCTCGCTGGAGCATCATCTCCTGCTGTCTGACAGTGACGCTCGTAAAAGCCACTCACTTACATGCCACTCCTGAGTTGGCCGGCCCGTCGTGCTCTCCAGATATCCCAGTCATTGCCGTGTTGTTGAAGGGCCGTCAAGTCGTCCACAGCCATCACGACGTGAGCTTCGAGACTCGATCCAATCGGGGCCACTTTGATAAGAACAAAACCTCAAGAACGAAGAGATGGAAGGCCTGATACGGCAAGCAGCAGACATTACCACACGGCGGTGGTGTACGAGCGAAGGTCGCCAAGGGCAGGCCGTACACCGTATCTATCGGCCAAAAGTGGGGTGAACCGGTGATACCAGGAGAAGCGCTTCGCCACGAACGCTGAAGATGCCGATAGGAGACCCGTAGCCGTGCCGGCAGTAAATCATTGGCTCGACGTTGCCTGCTTAGGGGACAAGTGCTTTGAAAACACTGCTTTGATCATCCCGCAGCTGGCCAGCTCGTAATTGTGCCTCAAGACCTCTGTGACTCTCACAGCCAGTGCGAGGTGCTCTGCCTGGGTCGAATCCAGATCCGTGTATGCACCGCCGTAGCTGGAAGCCACGGATATAACAGCAACCCAAACACATTATCCTCTGCAGCGCGAGGCACAATGAGCTCAAGAAAGCGATTGGCGTCTGTTCTGTGGTTCGAAGCTAGATTGAAACTGGTACCCGACGCAAGGCATGCGATGGGGGCGTATTCAGTACATAGCGTGCTTGCTAGATAGCTTGGAAGGCAGGAGGACAAGCTTGTACAGTCTACCGCTTTATCCTCGTCCTCCACTTGAATCCTCGGCCGCTCGAGTTGCCTTCTGGCTTCCTGACTCCCGGCCTCTCACGGTCCACACCAGTCTTCATTCTCGTCCACCCCTCACCACATCTCCTTTTCTCTGCCTGTTGTACGCCTGGCTTCCCGTTGGTAGACGCTCGTTCAATGTGGCTCGGAAGGCTCGGCAATACTCGGGTCCAGCACTTCACTCTGGTCCCAAGCACCGACTCAGGCAAGGAAAGGCTCGGGCCAAGCAGAGCGGAGTCTAGCCTAACCAACAAATCTCCTGTAGGCTATGGTCAGAAGGATGACTTGGTCTGGCGCGCAACTGGCGCACTCTGAAATGGATCCTCCTGTCATACCGTATGTCTGATCGCTGTTCTGGAGTTCAGTGCTGTCGTGGTAGTAAAGAACGTGCGCGGGGAGTGACAGCACGGGGAGGCCGGACGTATAGACATGGCGCGCAGACGACACATTGTGCCGGTACTCATAGTGCTCACGATCGCTTCCAAAGAGGTCTGTGACGAAGGATGCTGCCGAGAGCCTTCGGGCCTGTGGTCGACCTGATGATCCGTTCTCAGAAATGTCTTCCAGCGCTTCGCGTGACGCTGACGAGTGATCGGCATCGTTCACAGTCTATCCAGATGCTGCAGCGTTCGCGACTCCGTTTCACCCTTCGTAGAAACGCATACCACCTTCGATCCCCCGAGTTGCTACTCTTTCCTCGACAGAGAACCAACCTAGGCGCAGTGTAGCGAGCACTCCGTAACGCCATTCAGGTCCCGTTCTGTGTGTCTTAACGATTTCTTTTGGTACCCATCCCAGGCTGTTGTGAGAATGGTGAGGTCCGTCTGGCGTAAGCGCTTATGTACGGCTTGGGGCGGGAAGGTCAAATCAGTGTTCGCCTCACTGCAACCAGTCGAGCAACCAGATGGATCGATACTGTCAGAGACGCTTGTGTGTTGAGACCGGCGTCGGGCCACTTTGGGTGTCGAGGACAGCTGCAGCGCAGTGAGATAGTCCGAGGTCGCGCAGCGCAAGTTGGGCAAGCTCGCATGCTCTAAGAGTTCCGAGAGATCGACCTCTGAGCGCTCGAATCCGTCGAGACCCGGAGGAGCATCGTTGGCTTGGTAGGGGCAGTGAAGTGTCTCGTTGGTGTGCGACACTGTTGTCAGTCCGGACTGAAGTCCTAGGGACAATAGATCAACCGCCCAAGAGTGCTATTCGGACACCCTCTCAGGCATCCAGCTGCGCGGCGTGTCGGTATTCCGCGGACTGCACGGACCACATACACGTAAACAAAAGCGAAGCCGATCTTCCAATTCGAACGTCTTCTTCTTCTCCCTCCCATCACGTGGCGAAAGCCTATGCGGGACCTGAGGGTGCTCATGAAGACTCTTTGATGGGTCGGTGACTTCGGTTGCTGGCTGTCAGTGGCATGGGGGGCTACCCAGCGCTGGACCGCACATTTTTTGATTTCTACCGTTGACGCAGGCTCACCGCCGCTCAACCCCTTTTCATCAGCTCCCAAGCCATGTGCTTGGGCCTGGAGGAGAACTCTTGTCTCTCGTCGTGTATGCAGTGAGCGTTGACCGTCGCGTTGACGCTCATCGCTCATCATCGGGTTCAACAAGGTCTTGAAGCTCATGCTAGGAGACTGAGACGGTGCGCGTCTTTGACGAAACGGTCAAGTAGATGACCATAAGATCTTCAAGTGTGACTGGCATGATGCGTGACACGACCGCAACGCCGCTTTTGGCGCAGCATCACCTCACTCGGGCGCCCTTGACATCGATTACCGCCTCGTCTGCTCCGTGCGCGCCACCAGACTGAAGGTTGCTCCATTCTATCCCGGTTTCTATCCCACCGATGTGGAGTCGCACGAGTGCGCACAGCCATTGACGCTGGACATGGCCGACTTCAAATTTGCCCATTGCTGCTGTCATCATCATTCTCAAAAAGCCCGGACGGTGACCCTCTACCGCAACATTGTACACGCACTGACAGACTGGCGGCTGCGCAGTCGCCTGCGCCGAGCTCGGCGAGCACCTGCTTTGACATCCACCTTACGGTGCCTCAAGAATTTCCGAGCAGAAGAAGTTCCCTGGATCGCTGACTACTGGATTTGGTTTCCACTTCTTCTGGGAGACCTCAAACCATGCTACGTGGCCAATGGATCTCGCAGAGCCAAGCCATAACGTGATGCTCGTGACGGCGCCCCTTTCAACTCCTCAACAATGTCTATGAACAGTATCACATGCCAGAATCGTCACTCATTCATCTTCGCGAACACCAGCCTTCTTGGAGCAGTCGTATACCCAGACGCCATACCATCGACCTCAAGGCTCCGCCACACAGTACATAGTGCGACCGAGCCGCCGTCTAGCCTCGCACGCTAGTTTATACATGCTCTAGCCATAGCTATAAAGGGCAACCCAAGCAGGACAACCGCACCATCATTACCAGCATCACCACCACATGCCACGGCTAGCTTGTCGGTCGGTCGCTCCCGGACCACCGGCCCTTCAGCGTTGATGAGCACCTGCGTGAGGCCGGTCAAAGTCAGAAGCCGCAATCAAGGCTGCGGAGACGCACAACCCCTTTCAAATGCCAGCATATGAGATCCCACCGAAGCGCCAGCCAAGCAGGACAAGCGCAGGACCACCATCGTCAGTCGCCTCCGGAGCATCAGCCCTCCCGCGCTGATCTGCGATCGATGAAAGCCGGAAGCCGAGATAGAGGCTGCGATACCGGAGAGCTATCCAATACCAGCCCGTCAGGACTTACCGCGGTGCGAGCCCAGCAGAACAAGCGCACTGACATCACCCCCACCACATGCCACTGGCAGCTTGTAGGTCGCCGTCGGAGCGCCAAGGGCACCTGTGTGGAACCGATCAGAGCCGGAAGCCGAGATGAAGGCTGCGACGCCGTCAAGCTTTCGAAGGCTAGCGTACCAGGTCCTGCCGAAGTACCGGCCACGCAGGACAAGCGCACCACCACCACATGCCACCGCCTTCGGCGTTGAGGAGCACCGCATATGACCGATCAGAGGAGGAAGCTGAGATGGAGGCTGCGGCGCTGCAGAGCTTGAACGGCCGGCTCTCTAGGTCCTACCGGAGTGCTAGCCGCTGGACACTGTGGAACCCTTGCACGAGATCAAGCGGAGCCTAGAACCTGAGGCGTTTACCAAAGCTCAGCTCGTCTGGAGTCATGCTGCTCAACTTCTATGACGGGCGCGTCCGAGACGCTGTGGTGTTAAGCAGACATCGGAAGCTGGGATGGAGGCCGCGACGTCGTGATTGGTTCGAGCTCGAGCCCATGATTTTGCACCACAGCACCAGCTGCACGAGTTCGAGAAGGAGAATCCGCGTGATATTGAGGAGGAAGCCAAGGGGGATGCTACGACGTTGGATAGCCGAGTGGTCCCAGGACCCAAGAAAGGCTCGCCAAATCATCCGGAAAGTACGACATCGACGACGTGTACCTGCTTGCCATCGAAGATACCCGATTAGCCGAAGAAGGGGCTGTAATGCATGAAAGCTCCGATGTCCCAGCTGATCAATGCATCAGTCCACATCGGATGACCGGCCGTTCGTGTTTGACGACGAGACTGTGCCTAAGGTTGCGCAAACTATTGGAGGCCGAGGAAAGGATGGGAGGCCATAGTTCGGCCATCGTGGCAGAAGAGTGTTGAGAGCCAGTCTCCGGAGCAAAGACCTGTAGCCCGCTACGGCCCGCCGGAGAAGTGAACCGCTCTACATGAGTGGAAGGTGTTTGAGACCGCAAGCCCATCTAAATTCCTCCACGGATGCGGCAGTCGGGCGATCATGTCGGACAAGGAGGCAAAATGGGGGTCCAGCCATGAGAAGCAATTGGAAGGAAATTGGGCGGTAGATCATGATTCTTCTTGAAAACTCGAGCGGTGTACACGATTATTCCGATAATCTTCTCCGTCACCCAGCCATAGCTTAGCCCAAGTGATGAACAGCTCGCTGTGTCGATCGAGAAGCACCATATACATAGGTGCGACTAAATCTTGCGGGGCATCGATGGTATGGACACGTCCACGCGAAGTGACGGGAGAATTCCTCGAAATTGCTCTGCGCTGGAGAGCAGTAGTCAGGCGGTGTTGATATAATTCTTCTCAAGGGCATAGTGACGTTCCCCATTGGGTGCTTGAGATCAAGATCGATGGAGGATAAGGCGGAGGGTAGACGCAGTTTGGCAGACAGAGACATGATTCTGCAGGCACCTTTCGCAGAGCTGAGTGCCGAGGACCGTGCTTCACACTGGGATGAGGCTACAGGTACGATCTCATGGGCGATAACAATGGTGACCAAGTAATAGATGGCTAACCGCAACAAGACGTGTCGCACTTCAATCGCAAAGGACGTCTTCTCCAGCCTCAAGCAAAGTGCCCAAGATCTGATGAAAAAGGTGGTGGTTGAGCAGCTGCGCGGATGCCGAAGCAAGACAGACCTGCATCAACAGTAGCAATCAAAAATTGAGCGACGTCAACCAGTCGTGCAGGATGACCCTCTATCGACAGCGCTGTGCAATGCCATCGACAGAGTGGTGTGCAGATTCGTGAGCTTGCAAACCGTCGCACCGTTGCCGGTGGACATGGAAAGAGAAAGGGAAGAGGTTCAAGTTGGAAGTTGAGCTTGGTTTTGATCGTGCGAGCGGGAGTGGCCGCTGCTCCGCATCACCTCCGAGAGCAAGAGGGTGCCTGAGGATCAAGGGCTAGGGCAAGACTCCTTGTTAGACGTGGAGACGAGCGTGGGCTTTGTGTTGGCGCTCACCAACATCGGCGGTTCTGTCAAGTTGTCGGCTCAATACAAGACGAGATGACACGCGAGGACTCTGAAGAATGGACTAGAGCTTAGACTGCTAGAGCTTGTGTAGGCAGAGTGGACGCCTGGCCCTGAGCTGCTGCGAAGAAGTGGAGTACGGATCAAGGTCTTGGATCGTGTGATATCGACGGCTCCTTGTGTACCGGTGGGCTCTACTATCTACATCTGGTCCCGCTGGATGACTTCATTGTACATTTCTGAGATGGCTATCATCTGTACTGAAACACTGGCCAACTGTGCACATCCATACCATTTCCTGCTCAGCCAATGCGCCATATCCTGAGTATGCAAGCGCAAGCCTTCCCAGGTTTTCCGTACCTTGGTAGACTTTGTTGTCTGTAGAGCGTCGCCAACTTCAACAGCTCTGTAGAGGTGTTTGCACTCCATTGTGCACACCTGGCGGCCAGCAGCTTAGCAAAGTGCAGTTGTGATCTCTTGCAATCTTCGTGCTCCTCTTTGTCTCAAGCTCTTTTTGCCCATCTCCCAGTGGCAGTTCGTTCTGCGCCGTGCCTCTCGGCGGCTGATCCGTTCGCGGGCCTCGCAGACTTGCATCACGGCGCTGAGCTGCTCTTGATGAGGGTACTCAGTCGTGATCATGCCGATTATTGTAGCGAGTGTGCGTTGGTGGCTTGACCACGACGCGTCGATGAATCTTTCGATTCGTTCATAGTACCCTTCCCTTCACGGCCCACGAGTGTTGTGCTGCCCGCTCATCGCCTCCTCAAAAGCTCAAATCCCGCGGTTTGCAAGCTCGTCGCGAGGAAGACGAGCAGCTTTCGTGCGTATGCTTGTCTAATCGTGGGATTGGTCGATATGAGGAAAACGCTGGAGGGCTCCAGCTTGAAGAATTCGACGGCGATGGTGAGGGTGGTCGCTGAAGGTTGCAAAGGCGCATCGATACCGGTAGGTTGTTGTCAGATGACCACCAGTTAGCGTAGTGCTATTTGTTGAAAAATTCGAGCGAACAATTCCTTTGAGGCCTGAATAGACATGTGAAAATCAGTACATTCGTTAGCGTGAATAGAATGCGCGCCAATGGGAGTGCTGCAGCCGACCTCTGGGTCCTCTCCACCAAAATCTCTACGGCCGGAGCTACCTAAAAGACTGGCGCACTAGATTCCCAATGGCACCGGGCACGGAAGACTGAACGCACACTCGAATCATTCAGCTCAGCATTATGCTCACGGATCGTCCAAGTCGGCTCGCTACCAGCACCTTGTCGGCACTCCTCGATCTCACCGCGCCGGAGCTGCCTCACAGCATCTTGCGGCCATTATGGCGGGCCTGTGCGGAGATCGGCGTATCAATCTCAGGGAGCAGTCGGGCGTCAGCAATGAGTTACAGCACTGCAAAGACAACGGCAGCGGCGGGAGCCACGGACCACAATCTTATGACATCGGCAGCTCTCACCATGCCAGACGCTCAAAGCGACCTCGTGTTCGGCCCTACTACACCATGTCTAAGCGTCCGGATAGTCCAACTGCATGACCAAACGAGCCCGCTGAACAGGATGTCCGAGAGATCGATCAGACGTCCGAAGACGACAACAGCGAGGCTGCGGCACTGGCTGATACACGGGACCACCATCCAAGAGGTCGCCCAGCTCAGGCGGCTCTACTGTGGACAATGTGAGCCAGGCTGCGTGTGCCTGTCTGAACCTGACAGCTGGGATGCTCCCTGCAGTACGGCTGCGTCGTTGGGTGCGACGGTTCCACGGGATGGAGGTGCTCATGGTCGTCAAGGTCGCCACGGAGCACAGAGATAGATTGAGAGAAAGAGGAGTATGCGCGGGCCGGTGCTGGTAGGACTACCAGAGGATACCGAGCGTTGATCGTACGTGGTTTGTGGAAGATGGGCGAGGGATACAGGACATCTGGCCGACGGCTTACAATGACACCAGGTACGAAACAGGCCGTGAAAGGCCAGGCCCCGCCGCATCGTGCATATCCTTGTCCGACACCGCGAAGGTGAAGGAACGGCGTTCTCCACGTACGAAAGCGGTGCCGCGCTGCCACTCGAAGTCCATTTCTGGGAATGAGGTCAGCGACACCCGCAAGAACACTTGAGAGGGTGTACTCCGCAGCGATGGCCGGAGAAGTTAGCTTTTTGTTGGCTGAAACGAGACATGGCTACGGCGAAGCGACGCGCAGAGGCACAAAGGGTGAACAATTGGATGATGTTTCCCCTTGAAACCTCGGTGTTGCGGTCTTGTTAGAGTCCTTGTCAAGGGGCAGGCTACTAAAGGTCGCATGCGCGAAAGCCAGGTCTCTACGGATGGTCATGCACTGTGTGCTCGAGCCGACAGAGTCGCTACCCATGCAGGTGCAACGGCTCATCCGTAGACACGGCAAGCTTCGCATAGGCACGGCCGCAGAGGAGGAGTTTCGACTCCATCCGAACATCCTCTAGCTGGCACCAATAACCACTTGCGCTACACATTGATGCTCACGGCGGAGCTCACAGAGGAGCTCACGGTGGAGCTCACAGAGGAGCTCACGGCGGAGCTTACGCTCGACTAGCGCGAGTTACAGAGTGCAACTGAGCGATTGAGCTCAGGAGAGCGATCACGACTGACCTTCGGATCCCTGTTGGCGACGCGAAGGGTGCTTGCACGAGCTCTTCGGCATCGCAGGACAACAGGGACTTACGCGTGGCCACACGCAAAGACATGACTGGGAGCAGAGGATCATGGTCTAGCGGATTGTACAAGGGAGTTCGTTGCTCTTCTACTGAGCCGCCCCGGCGATCATCTGCAGGAGATAGTGGTCTTTGTGGCAATCTTGACGCAGGGAGTGGTTCGAGGGTGACCGTTGCATTGCCAGTGCATCACTCGGTCCGTCAGTAGTGTCACACATCCAGGAGCCATAAAGGCTAATTGGAAGACAGCTCCCTTGAGGAGCGCCGAGTCGGCAAGGCGATCCGGGGATGAACTCCAGCAAGCGTACGGAAGCTCTGCATAGCATCAATCAGCCTTAAGAGCATGTCTCCTCTACCGCCACAGTACAGTTCACCACGGCAGAGCGCAAGCTGTGGGACTCAAATAGCCGCTCAGGTCACAGTGATGAGCGTAGTCCGATTCGTGCGCCAGTCCCAGCAGCGATGGCCTGACCTTGTGCGTTGACCTTCTCCGTGCTGGCCTGCTCTTGTACGTTGGCCTTCTGCGAGTGCAGTGTAAGGAAGGCGAGTCCGACGATGCGCAGCTCGAATCTGTGCTCGTCGGATTTCCAGACATTGCGGAACTTGATTACGCCCTCAGCGTCGGCTCCCGAAGAGACCCGCGTCGAAGCACTGCTCGACCTCGGTCTCGGTCGATAGCTTGCCGTCACGGTCAAGTGCGACTGGCTCGCAGGAGTTGATCGAGTCGATCTTGCTAGCTAAATCGAACGGACGGCTGGCCGTTCGGAAGATCCATCATTCATTGCTACATCATGGACAAAGCCTGCTTCGGCTGCTGCGGCAGGAAAGCTTGCAAGGCTCGGTATCACGCAGAGGAAGGTAGAAAGACAGGGCATGGGAAGGCATGGCAGCTCATGGCGGCAATGTGCGAGCCACTTACGGCAAAGAAGCTTGGGTTGAAACTCGACCTCAACCGCAGGAGCAGCTTTTGGAGGGAGTGGTGCAGCGGGGGCGATATGTTGGCCCAGGAAGATGTGGATCTTTGTTGGCCGGGGTTCAAGATTGATACTCGCGAGGCAGAGGACAGTGGCGGCAATGTAGGGTGGAGAGGCTGGAGGCATCGTAAGTTCAGACAACGGAACCGGATGGTCAGCTACGTGAGGCAGTAAGGTGCTCATGCCACTGTAAAACTTTGGACCGGACGGCCTCCCCTCGGTCTTATCGCTTCCAAAGTACTCCCGACCCGTCCTGCTTCAGCACCGTCGTCCTCAACTCTGTGGAGTCCGCTGGCCAAAAGGTATCGGCCTGTGCACCTTCGGAAAAGCTCTGTACAAGAAGCTTACACACCACATAGCGGAAACCCCACTTATCGTCTACTGCGGCCAATCCTCCACAGTTCTGCCGTCCAGCAAGGCTTCAACACGCCGATTGCTGCAGTGTACCACCGAGATGGCAAGGCTCTTTGGCGAACATCGATGGATTCCTGGGACAACAGATCCTAACACACACCTTGTCCTGAAGCCGATATCAGTCCGTCTCTGCCGCGTAGCTGCAGCACGCATCTTTCCGCATACCAATTCCCGACATACACCTACCGGTCAGCACCGTGACCACACTTAGCACAATGGCACACCTTTCTCAGTGGTTCAGGCTGTAAGACTTTGACTGCTGGCAGTTTCTCGACACACCATAAAGGCTTCCTCAGTAGCAAGCATGTATCTTCCCCAGCTTTCCGGACACCACGACCGCGTCCCTTCCGCATCTCGGCCGAGACTGGGGATAGAACCTTGCTGCTCTTCAGTGGGTATTCCGCAAAGGCTAAGTACCGTCTTTCATTTCACTACTCCTGGAGAAGCAAACTCCTTCTTCCAACTCAAACAGACATGGCGGACGTCTCGCGAACCATTCCCCTGTACGCGCATCCTTATCTATTGCCCTGCAACAAATAAGAGCCTCACCACAATATCACTGCATCGAATGATGTCTGCGGCGTCTGCCCCGGCAGCCCAAATCGTAGCTGTTTCAAGTCTGTCGGAGACCTATCGCTCGCAATACTCTCCCCACGGCCGTATTTGGATTGATGTTGAGTGTACTTCCAGCGCGTGGTACTGCGAGCGGAGGACTGTTCAAAAAACTGCCCATAGTAGCTGGCAGTCAGCAATTACTGCTTCGGGCAAGGCTGAATTCCACGTGGTTGGATCTCACGCCGCGGGCAACTCAAATCCCACGACCGCCAAGCCCGCCCACCCGTTCAACTCCAGCGTGGGATGTATGAAACCTCGCAGCGACACGCCAGAGTGCATTCGGCTGAGAATTAGACTGGTGGCCTTGGGTGATGCGCCCTAAGTACAGCGCGTGCATGGCACAGATGCTCGGGCGCGCTCGCTTGCGCTGATCGACATCTGAAGCGCTGACTGCCGCCTTGAGTCTCCCAGGGAGAGCTGCGCTACTCTCTGGAGTACATAAGCAACAAACTTGTAACATTAGGAAGTCGAGCTCAGTTCGCTGGTTGGGCGATGTTGCGGTCGCTTGCTCTTGCACCGGATCTTGTCCGCGGTGGCTTGAATGATCCGCTTCTTTTGAATACTGTAGTACTGTGTACACTCTGATCAACCTTCCACGTTTTGCGCGTGATGGAGAGTCTGCATGCTTGGGACGATGATGTACACTCAGTTGTTCGCCACAGAGCCACTATTGGAGTCTGATATCCTGACGGCGCCTAATCGATCGAGAGCATAACTACTGGCACTGGTTCAGTTACCCGCCTAGAAACGTATCGATCATGTAGTTCGATGCTTGGAAATATGGACGGCCCAGGACGGGATTGCCGATGTGTCCAGTTTCAAGGCGCGTGTGAGGTTACTGGTAGTCAGGGCGCTCTCTGACGTTTGATGTCATCATGATGTACTGGGAGCGTTGGCGAGTGCTTTACGGCATGCAGTATGGCTTGTAGCCTTGTGTCTGCGTCCACGCCTGCGCGAGGTCGACCTGCTTTGCCTCCTCACCCCACCACAGCTCTTCTGTCATCTCAATGCTCTGGTACAACAGTCCGCTGGCCGCCAGGGTACTCGTACAGCAGCCACTCCGCAGCGTAATCCTCATCCATCTCTGCCTGCTCGTCTGCTGCTTTTGCCTCGCGGCGCATCTTCTTCCTGCGAGCATTGGCGGCCTTTGCGGCAGCGTGCCAAGCGGGGAACCAGTCGTGGTGCTTTGTGAATCCCGCGCAGCTTTCGTCGTGTTAGCTCATTTCCTTCCAAGGCAATCAGGAGGCTGTATATCATACTCTTTGAGGTTGCTGGAAAGCACTTGCTTCTTGCCATGTACACTGGCTTTAACGAGGTCGTAGCGATCGTCGAGGCGGTCTTTCGCGCTGTCTAGCTTCTCGCCTGCAATCTCGATGGCGAAAGAGAGGGCGCCCGTGATAAGTGCAAAGGCCATATCGTTGCTTTACAGCTAGAAAGCGTGTCAGTCTCATATCAGCCTAGAAAACGATCTTCGGGGGCTTTGGGGAGAGTACACGGACTTTTGTGTGGTATAGGCCGCGCATGGAAGGGGAAGATGTAGTCAAGAAGCTGTCAGGCTGTGGTAGGGCTCTCCAAGGGGGTCGATGCGTAGGCGAACCGAACCGCCGATACTCCGCCTCCGGCTTGCGAAAATCGAAGGGAACACAGTTCAAACGCGGCCATCACCAATCTGCACCACACTACAACTTCACCATACGCTCTACAGACAGCTTTCTTCGATCAGCAGCGATGAACTCCCTTACTACCTCCTTTCCAACCGCCTCGAAGTTGCCAGAACCAATAGCCGCGCCGCAACTGCAGCCGTCACACACTCCGGCTTCAAACTTCAATGACCAGCCACAACATACCTACTACCCGCCCGTCACGGCTGGCCAGACGTAACGACCATTAGTGTACACTGCAAGAGCATGAGAACGGTCTTCTATCCGCAACGTGCAGCATGGCAGAGTGGAGACTCTCGGCTCTTGGCTGCTGGTCACGCGGGTCGAGCCTCAAAAGCCAACCCTTCCTCACAACTGTAAGTGGCCACCACACTGCACCACTTCCCCTCACCATTACATGATGAAAGACATAAGGACACTGCAATTTGATCCACCCGTATTGTCCACGGACAATCTCAGGGAGGCTATGATAATTCCTAGCTTCTGAACATTACCTTTTACCTCGGTCTTCGGGTCTTCATCATTCGCCGTTGAGAACCAGATGTCACTGACCGATTGTAGAAAGGCGACTCACTCGACCCGGTTGCACAAACGACAAATGGCATGAAGCGCTGGCTACGGCATCGCCGGTTGCAAGACGCGTCACCAAGGACGGCCAAGTATGTTGGAATACGCAAGGAGTGAGTCAAGCGCATCATATCCGGTCTTTCCTCATTCGCTGTGATCAATACCGAAGATACACTCATATCTTTGCGAGCTAACGGCGTCCGTAATCTGTCGGTCGCTGGGTGGCACTGGCTAACCGCGTCCGCACTTTGACGGTCGCTGAGTGGCAATGAAATCCCTCAAGAACACCTGAGCAACTCAACATCCAAGACAATCCCATTGGTCCTTTTGAGAACTGCGAAGCTGCTAACCTTCGAGTCCCCAGGCCGCTCGCACCTCTTGCAAACCAGGTGTCCCCAAGACTCAGCGCTTTCACGCTTCAAGGCCGTTGCGAGTCAGTGTACGTCATCCAGTGCCCTCATATGCCACCTGACACCACCCCACCTTCCACCTCCAAGCTCCAAGCGCCTACCTTGCACTCCGAACCATGACCTTCATAACTTACCACCCTCCATCACGACACTGAGCATTTACTTCCTTCAGCACCTCCAGCATGCCAGCCGCCATCAGCCAGCTGGCTCTCGACAAGAAAGAGTGTACACTGGCTCACCACCAGCGTCGACGGCAACTCCAGAGCACAGCTCGTTGCAAGCCATCATACAGAGCTAAGTCCTCCCCAATCCACCTGCACAGCTCCGCGCGGAATGATGAGATGGCACCATAGCACTAGGGATAGTCACTAATTATGGTTTTCAACTTTCAAGGCAGGATTGACCCTGCCTATGGAGATATTTGTCTGACAAGCCATGGCCCTCACCTGGACCACCGCGCATCATTCGTCGAGAACAGAAACACTTGCTGACTGCTTAGTGCCAGACATACGCTTTGGCTTTGACAGCCAACACCACGACGGAAACCGGCGATCATGCCGCAAGACGGTGAGTACCGCCCCATCCTACGTCACCCACTCGCAAATGATGATGATCATCACACTTCTAGGCAGCGCAACCACTCAAGCGATCCGTGTTTTTGTGATCGCTGTAGCAGGGTGCCTGCCGATGGAAAGAGAACTACAGCATCCTACACACTGATGCGAACCTATGCCTACTGAGTTACCAGCCTTTTACCAAGCACATAGCTCTACTGACTACGGCTTTTCAGGCTTAGGCCTTACGGCTTTGCGACGTGGAAGGTCTCACCCGACCAATGACCTCCAGCTCCAGATTCCACAAAGACGAACGGTACGTCTCAGGCTTACCTTCACCAAGCCGACTCATGATGAAAGAGATGACTTGCCCTCTTCTGATAGCTTCTACGGCTTCCAGCGCGAACCGTAGTAGCCGATGTTGATCTTGTCCCTCTCTGATTCGCCACATCTTCATCCACGCTCGCATCATCCTTCTATAAAAGAACAGACATTCTGCTGACTACTTGTGCGACGTGAACAACTTGCAGGGCCGACAAGGCAAGCGCGTGGCAGCGTGCGCAACGCCAACGACTACAGAGAGTGAGGCGAGGGTTGAGGGCTACAGGTACGCGCACGTCCGCTTTCTCCACCCAACGTTGATGCTCCGCGAACGATGATTTCCTTCGCGACATCAACGGACGTTCTTAAAGGATCAGTACCCACGGAGACTGCGCGCTACGTAGTGACACCGCAAGAGCCCTGGTCTGATCAGCCTTTCCTGGCCTCAACTCGTCGGGCACGGTCCGTTACCTTCCCTTTGCACCGCGTCCTGCTGACCGCATAAGTTCTGCAGACAAGCAGACAATTGTACCTCAGCAACGCGCAGCTACGCATCCGATCTTGGCTTGTCCGAGTGCTTCGTGGTTGCCGACAAGAAAGGGTCGCTCACCGCTTCTCTCCCAAACGCAAACGCAGCTGTACATGACGAGGTAAGCCAGCGGCTCCATCGCTTTCTCAACTCCCGCTGATTGTTTGATGAGCTGGTACATTTGCTTTTAAGTCATCCCACAGCGCGCCGGCACTGTCGATACTCACCCCTGTCTAACCTGCCCAAGTTCACCGTCGCTTCATCTATGCTATCTTTACGAGGGCGGCTTGCTAACAGTCACTGTCAGGCAGCTCACCGGCTGGCGTCTCGCTGGCTGCCGCTGGGTCAGCGCGGCACATGGAATCAAGGAAGTGCGTCTTACTGCCGGAAGCGATTCCAGTGGCAAGCGTGGCTTTTCTCTGTAAGGTGGGTGTACCTCGTGTACAAGATAATCGGCCAACCAAGTGCGCCGTAAGCGAGATCAGCGTGCCTCCGTTCCGGCGGACACGGTGCGTCCCCACAGGCTGGGTGATTGCTGCTCGCAGCGGCTGGTCTTTGTGCCAGTCGCCTTGGCGTCTAGTCAGCTCATGTTTTGGAGCTGACTCCCACGGTGCCACCAGGTTGACGCTCCACGCAATTTGTGGATGATGAGGACCTCAACGACAACACGGCGAGCAAGGCTGAGATGGATGATTCGGGGGTCAAGCTGAAGGTCGAGAGGTGATGCGGCGCAGAACTCGAGGAGGTATGGTCACAATGAGCATGGAGGAGGCTGGGGGTTTGATAGCAGAGATTCTGAGGTGTCGCAAGATAGATTATGCAGACGGCAGCGCCTGTTTGCGCATGTCGTGCGGACAACGGTCTATCAGTGCGCGTACATGATCACACCATCATGTCTAGATCTTGACGATCAGAACCGCAATCTCTTATCTGTACGTCAGCTACATCGCTGCACCGCCACGTGACCGTCCGCGAGCCGAAATGCATGCCACCATGCCTAGCGGGGTCGGTGCAGAGTCTGCAACCAGCCAAACTCCTCCTGCAACAGCTCGATAACGTGCACTTGCGAAGTACATACTAAAACGGTTCCTCGACTTTCCTGGATGTCACTGCATCGTAGACTGCTCGCTCTTAGGCAAGAGGGCTCCAGAGGAACGACCGCACACCCGCGAGGGCTGCCACGGCCGAACGGCTCGGAGGTTTGCGCACGTCTGTGGCGAGTGCTTGACTGATGCTGACTTCGGCTCTAGATGGAACTCACGATGGAATCCGATGACGAGTCCATCGCCGAATACGTGATGGCAAACGGAGGAGACGTGTATTCCGGCGACTCCTCCGATACGGACCTCACCGGCATCGACTTCAGCAACAGTAACATCCCGCTGGCCACTATCGAGTACTGCTCCGGGCCGGTGTACCACGGCGAGGAAGTCTCCGAGACCAGCAACATCTTCACACCGCAGACCTTCGGATCCAACCGCTGGCTCATCGACCCCGTCATGCCATTCGGTTGCGTTGGCATCGCCGCCTCCAGAGAGCTTCATGGTGGCATTGATGCGGTGATCCGCCACTCTATCGTGGAGTACAGCTGCACCGAGGCCGATGTTCAGTGGACCGTTCAAGAGTTTGGTCGTGCGATCAAAGCAGGCTTCGGGGCGAAGGGAGTGTGAAACAGTGGGTTGGCTCCTGCCGAGCACCAGTCGTCAAGAATGCCACTAATGACGAAGAACAGTGGGCGCTGAGAGATGAGGGATGCGATCAGGGAGCGCAGGATACATGACCGGTGTGGCGGGGCGATCAGCAGTGTAGACGCTTCTCCGACCGGGAGACTGCCGCGCGAGATCAGAGACAGCATCTAGGTGTGCACCCTTCTCCAGCAACTGCGTCAGCTTTGTACCAGTCAGCTGGTTCTCCAGTAACAGCTCCCACTTCGTACCTTTTGGCCACGATGAAGGCGACGGACAGATTGAGTGGAGGATGCTTTCCCAGGCTAAGGGCAGGAGCAGGAAAACTTAGAACTTCAGTCCCGGGCTTCATCGCTTATGCCAAAAAGCTGTGTACGAAACTAAATCTCAGAACCAACAAGCGCGCAGAGCCGTGGATCGTCTCGTACCAAGTGACTATGACAGTGGTGCTCAGATGTTGTCCATGGCTCCTCAAGAGCTACAAACGAGGAAGAAAGAGCGAGAGATACAGTATGGTGCGCCCTCGCAGCAGCTTTCTTCCCGTACTGCCTGAATGGCGTGACTCACACGTCGCTATGTCTCCGTTCTGGCGCGTTTGCCGAGTTTGGAGCTAGATCACGCGACTCAACGCGTCTGAATGCCCCCTGTCGCAAAGGCTGCTTAGCGCTTTCTGGAGCTCGATCGGGATCCATTCGCCGATCCCAACTCATATGTTGCGTATCCAGTATCTACCGGCGCACGCTTTGCTAGTCAAAGAAGCGACGACAGAGAGACGTCTCATCCTTTAGAGCAACGGTAGCAGCTCGCTACATGCAGTTCGTACGGCAGGCTCGCAGCTATCATCAACAGCTTTTTCGACTCTTTCAACACCACAGACACGCCCTTCCCAAACAGAGGCGCTTAGGCTATGGTAAAAGGGGTATTTCACCGGCAGAGAGTTGCCAGAGAGGAGAAGCGCAATATGAGCTATGCCGACCACGACGAGCGGATAAGGTGACGACGGTCCGCCAACCCAAGACGCTCAGCTCAGCCGATAGCTTGTCTCCGCGCAAGCATTCGTGATTTTGATTCAGGTCCAAAGGATTAGCGAGACCCTCGCGACGAAGATGCAGACCATGACGCCGGCTACCGCCATTCTAGCGGGGACATGGAGAAGCAGACGCCCAACGGCATGCATTTGCTCTTCTCCGCACGGAGAGCCTGTCGACCACAACCGCCAGCACCTGGCCTTATTAGTGGACAGCACACCACAGATGGTGAAGGGGAGGTGAACGTGAAGTGTCTGGCGGCGGATGCTGTGGTGAGCGTCTCTGGGGATCGTCAAGGCCGGTCAAGAGAAAGCGTGCGCCGGTGAGCCCGGGCACACGAGCTTGCGCGCGAACAACGACAGTATGTTTGGCGACGATGCGGATACAAGGCTCAACTGTTGACTCATCTCAGGGTATGCGAGGCTCTGTGGGGACGTCAGTCGCCAGCGGATGGTTGACGATGAGGATGACCGTAGGACTGGCTAGAGTCGGCAGTAATTAAAGGTATCGAGGAGCGTCCAGGCGACTACGGTTGCACAAAAGATACCCTTTCTGACCCCACGCCCGATTTCAGTCAGGCTACGGTCTATGCCGCGGGCGTTATGGCTTTTGCATCAACGGAACCGGCAGATAGAAGCGGGATCGCCAGTCCCGAAAGTTTGGCGGCTCACCTAGGACCGCCTCATAGCCTTACCGACCAGCAGTGCCAAAGGTCTCCGGCGCCATGATGCAACGCGAGAACATCATTTTCCACTTTTCCGGCTCAGCATTGACCGTCTTCATCACATCACCGATCAGCAGCGTTGATGGGTCCGGCGCTATGATGCAGCGCGAGAACGACACCTTGTCACCGCCGAACGAAGAGCGAGGCCATGACGGCCAGCACGACCGCGTTCGCACAATTGCAAGCGGTCACAGTCCCTCCCGCGAGACCCTGGACGTAGTGGGTTCAACATCCTTAGTCTTCGGACTTGGCGAGCAGCGAGAAGAGGTGGATCTGACGCCAGCGCCTAATTTGCCAGTCAATGCATCGAGCGAGCCGAAGTCGTTAATAGCAGTCCAGCCAAAAGTGGGTTGGTCCTCGCGTCCGACACCTGCGCCTTTGCGCCACGATCTGACGTCGGATACGGGATGGTACTAGCATCCAGCGCCTGCGGCTTCTACACCACGAAGGGTCTCCGAACCTAATACGGCACGGTACTGGCGTCAAGCACATGCAATCACGGTGCCAGACTCAGCTGCGACGACGGCTGTGGAAGTCCGGCGGTGCTGCGAAAACCTTCGAGTGACCCACCGTCAAGGCAACCGAGCCCGTGGAAGGTCCACCGGCGAGTGCTCGAGTAGCAGCCGCACAGTGACTTGGTGCGTAAGGCCTTTTCGCGTCAAGACGGCACCTCATTAACGCCTCCCATTCAGGGTTGTTGAGTTCCTGAGAATTGGAGGGTCGGAGGAGCCTCGTGGATATCCTGTCTCTCGCCGCTGAGCGCTCGATTTCTGTTGGCTTCGGGAGTTTGCCGCCCACGAGCACGCCCACAAAGTCCCTGGAGAAGGCCCGGCTAAGCCGACGGTTCGCAATCGGGGTACAATGGGCCACGAGGTCTTTTAGGTGACATTGATGTGAGTGCAAAGCTTTGTGGACGGGTGCCTGGGTAGCATGTGGACCACGGAATACAACACCGCTTGTTGCTTCAGCGTCTTTATCATAACTTCGCTATCAAGCACCAACCGGTTGCAGACAGTTGGCGCCATAAGCCGCGTCACCTGCTATCCTTGGGACTTCTGCATCGTCGACCATGCAGGCGCGGATGTTGAGCTTCGAGAAAGAGAAGCGTAACTGTTGAGCCACTAGGCGGGTGAATCTCCTTGACCAGAACTTACGGCGCTCTTGGGCGAGCATCATAGCGTACGGCAGCCTCTCGTACGCGATATGCACTGGGTTCTGGCGGTTTCTAATGGGAGTCGGTGGGACACTGCTGAATGGCGGAGAGGTACTCAACGGTTGAGACGGCGAGCTCTGGACACACTCGCACGCCTCAGTGACATCGAAGGCTCCTGAAGGCGCCCGAGTATGAGGGTTCCAGCTCAAAAACCCAGCTCCCCGACATTTTATCGAAGCTGCAGTGAACTCCCCTCAGCCCCCGGGTGAGTAACGGATCAGACTCGCGGTTTGGCGGTTATCAGCGGCTTACCTGGTAATAGATAGAGAGATCAAGCTGTTGTTGCGCTCGGTCGTGTTGTTGGAGCCCACTGCGGTGCTGATTGAAGACCGGTATCAGCCAGCCTTTGGGTGAGCTGAGGTCGTCGGTGGAGCCTGCGGTTGCTTGGATGAAATATATGAAGCGGCGGTACTCATAGCGTAGCAGCCCTTGGCTGAGATATACGGCCCTACATACGCAGGGGCTTCCTGTCTGCTTCCAGATTGTTGTAGGTTGAGTGTCCAATCACGTGGTCACCTGCTTCACTGGGAGCCGTAAAGTTGTTTGATCCGAAGATGTCTCGAACGCGTCAGGCTGATCGTTTCTCCGTTTTCCTCCTCATTCGAGCTTTCTAGGAGTCTTCTGGAAGTAATCTGCGAGTACTGGTAGGCTTGTCGGCGTGGAGACGACTCCGTGATCGATCTTTTCAACTCACAACTATACCATGTAGCCTACACTCTTTTTCCCCAACACTTACGCGTCTCGATGTGGCATATATCAATAGCTGCATCTCAAGACAGACTTTTTTCCGAGTGGCGGCCCCACCCGTGTCTAGCGTGCATCTACTGGCAAAGCCTCAGACGCTCCAGGGGTGTCAAACACCACTCCAAGCCCATCGTACCCACTTACGTTACCAACCAGCTATCACTCACATACACACCACCCATCTCACCATCAACATGCCGTCCCTCTTCCACTTCACGTTCCGCATCCTGCTCACGGTAATTGCGCTCGGGCTCGACTTGGATCTTGAGGATTACCTCTTGTTGATCATGCTCTATCGTCGCTTCTATCACGACGGCCCTGTCTATGTGACTCGTATTAGATAAGGAGCGAGAGGTACTCCAGTCCCACCAACCACACAAATCAAAGCTGACACCGACGCTTTCAGAAGGCCGAACCGACACCAGAAGGTAACAGAGACGAGATTTGGTCCAGCAATTCACCACTCTCGCCTTCTGTGAGTTTCTGGCGGTTGGCGGCACAATCTGCTTGCTCAATACACCACTATGGAAGCCAGGAAGGCATCGCTTAAGCCTAGCTTCATCTCACACTCACACTGTGAGCCAATGACCACCGCCGTCTAAGCGTCTTCCGCTTGAGATTCACGACCGGGTCTGCAACAGCCGCCGCCAATGCGCTGGAGCGAGCTGTTCGCGACCTCGCTCAAAAGGTTGAACCCACAAGCGACCACACGAACCTCACACCAGCCAGACATGGATCAGGCAGTCGCCGAGGTTTCGGAGCAAGAGAAGATGAAGCACGGACAAAGCGACCGCAGACCAAGCAGACATGGATCAGGCAGTCGCCGAGCGCCTCAAGCAGAAGAGAAGATGATCTAGAGGACGAGCACGACCAAGGTATGCTCTGTCTTTGCGAAAGTATCTCTTGTGGGTTACCTGCGGCTATGAGTCCTGGACTCTGTCACAAGCACCACCAAGGACACACACTTCCAACGCCATGATCGACAGCTCAGCGTAACAGCAGGCTCAGTCTTGTTCGCACCCGGTACAGCGAGGCCGACCGCTACCCGTCGGGCAAGCATGGCAGCACAAGCACGATGACGTCGCGTTATCTCAATCGCGAGCATGAGCCATCTCTCGAAGCACTGCGGCCAAGCTCCAGCCGGGATACTACAGCCTTCGGTAAGTCTTGCTGCAGCTCAAGGCGAATCTTCAGCAGTGGCATCAACATGAGCGCGGAACGCTCCAAGGGCCAGCTGTTTCACCAAAAGCGGGTCCCACTGTCAGCGATCGCCGACAATTCTCTGACAGTACTAATCAGAGTGTCCGACGCTTTGGCAGCTCCCAAGATCGCCAAACATCACGGTGGGGCATCAACAGAGATGAAGTCTTTCAGCCAGCTCATGGTCAGCTGTGCCTGCCGTGAGTAGTAGGAACCCTACAGATTTTGAGTGCTTGGCACGGACCGTCAACAAGCGATGATGGTAAACTATCCAACCTCTCCCTTGCACACTTCCTATGATGCTTAGCTTTAAACCTAACCATCTTTCGACTGAGACTCTTGAAGTCATGATCACAACGGCCGCTTGAAAGCCTTCTGACTTATCACTACTACAACCGCTCTACTTATACCTCTATACGCTGCCCGCCACTCTGTCTAACGATTTTCACGTAGATTCCAAAGAGCTCAAGCCGGCTTGTCAAGGTGAGGCTAATTGACTGCTCAATCATCGCTCGGTACTATGGCGAACGGACACAGGAGTGCCATGCGTAAGGTTCAGGTACGACACCGAGTTGTGCACACACATACGTGAAGATCGACTCTGACGGCTGTCTTCGTAGATACCTTGGCGGCGCGGAGACGTCAAGTCAGCGTCTACGCATCACGCCGCAGATCAAAGGATCAGGCGATATCATGTCCCGTCATCATCAGCTGCCATGATATACAGTCAACAATACACGAAGCACGCTCTTCCGCTTGATACTGCCTATACCAAGCACCCACGATCTCGGGCAGTACAGTTCCTTTCTCAGCAAGGTCGCTGTCCAACCCCAATGCCGTAGCATCAGGCATCACGCGCCATCCGACCCGCCCTTGGGGCAAACTGCACCCATGGACAGCCGAGATCGATCAACTAGTACGTATCTTATCTGTTCCAGCCTCCTCTTCGTTATGCATATGATGCTTTCATAAGTAACCTGTTGTCATTTGACCTGAGCGGTCACCGCAATGGCGAGAATACTTCTGCTCGAAGCTTCCGGGCTACGAGCACTCTGATCACCACCTGTCCGCCTTTACCTTTTTAAGAAGTCTTGAGAGGGACAGCACCTGACGTGGTTACATAGCGTCACTGGAGACGCCCTCGGGGTGAGAAGCGCTGGCGCAACTGATGCATCCTTCGTCAATTGTGGTGACGAGGGCCGAACGGCACTGCGCACCCTTACCCGACTACCTCGAAAGTCGCTCGTTCACCAGGTGCTAGGTCAGTCCTCTTCCGCTGCAGCGCACCTTCATCCATGATGAATCTCATTTGAAGCAAGGCGAAAGTCAATGCTGAGAACCCTTTGTTTGCTACCACAATTTACGATGTGCTTCCCTGATCACCAACTCCTTACGTCGCATCCCCAAAAAGTATGAACGTGGCTACGTGCTGACTGATGTGTTGTAGGGTGGCTGGAAATCAGCCGGTCGGCGCCGAAGCGTCCTCCAGATTCGTACTTATACTACGGCAGATAATAGTCTTTATGGAAAAGCAAGGTACGTGTCCAACCTTTTCTCTGCCTCTGCACTCATGATGATATTCATTTGAAGCGAGACGAGAGTCAGTGCTGAAAAGGCTTACTACTTGCGCCCACTTCGACGGGTTTCCTTCTGATCGTAGCCCCCTTTCTTTGCAGCCCAAGCCAAACGCAATGCAAACACATGCTGACCTGTGGGAGGCATGGCAAAAGGCTACCACGTCGGTCGTTGGACGACTCCAGAGCCCAACCACCCAAGGTTCACTGCGGCACCGGGACACGAGGTGCAAACTCTTCGCTACCACCAACCGTGACGGCCGAGCGAGCTGCTAAACAATGCACGAGCGGCGCGCGCGGCGTCTGGAAGCTCCGCATTAGTTTGCGCGAGGATTACGTTGAACCTGAATGGAAACAAGGCTGGAGTGAAGCACTTGCGGCCTACATCGAGCCCGAGCGGCGTCTCAACGCCCTGGGTGGTCAAGGCAAAGCCACTGTTTAAGAAGCTCTCTTACGATGGTGTTGAGACCTCTCATCACTGCACGCCAAGAAGAGTACTCGGCCTTGCGACGACGGCATTCACGAGACATTTTCGGCTGGTTCTCCGGACAATTGTAAAGTGGCCTGCGGAAAGTTGCTTGGCGGGAACACAGTCGCCGAGGCGATAGATCGTTGTACATAGACTAAGCCTTCATACACTACACTACAGACAAAGTCCACCAGGTTTGTTGTATTTCTAGAGCATTGTCTCGTGCGGCGAATATCTCCTCTGGCGCAGATTGCCCTGCTGGCGCGACGACTGTCCATGACAGTTCCCAAAGAACGGACGCCGATGATCTTTTAAGCATTGGGAAATGTATCTTTGTTCCAGTAGTCATCCCGCGAACGCCCCCCATGTATCCGGGCACGCCCTGTCAAGCCCCGTGTCACTTTCCTGTCTCATACAGATGCAACTCTACAAGCTTGGGTGCTGATGAAGTTCAAAGTGTGACCTCTCGTGGATACTTCGTTGGCAACTTGGGGCCGTCGATGAGCATGACGCATCTGAGGTACCAGACCTCGAAGCACCACAACATCGACTTGAAGACTGGAGTCAGTGCTTACAGGGAGGCGCTGGTCACATCATCGAAGCCCTGTTAGACCGCGCTATGGCAATCTGCTCCTTCTTCTCCAAGCTCAAGCTCAAAAGCTTGCAGCATCGATGAAAGGGGGAAGATGTCTGCTAAGTTCACAATGAAACAAACGCGTCTGTCATGGAAGATCAATTGTGCGTTTGGTCGCTAGCATCGGGGATACGTGCCCCCCAGTAGCTTGCGCCGGACTGAGGAGCTACCCGGTTTCGGCTGTCGTGAGTTTGCTCTTGGACAGAAGTAGTTCTCAGCAACCCAAGCCATAGATGGAGACATGTTGCTCGGCGACCGGCTTCAAAGTTCGTGCCAGCACTCGAACACGAGCGAGTGTGGCTGTGGTGTGGAAGAAGAAGAGAAGAAAGTGCGAGCGAAGAAACGAGCTTTTGTTGCACTCCTCGGCCGCTGGTGCCCGCCGGTCAGGGAGCTACAGTCAGGCTAGCAGCCACGTGATGGCATTGAGGTCGGTGCTGCAGGGTGTAGAGGATATGTCTCCGGCGAGGCATTCTGGTGGTGATATGCTTGCCCAACAGAAGATCACAAGCTCACCTCACGCACTCAGCCTTGCCCGAGTAGAGCTGCAGGATGGCACCATTCACCTTGTAACGGATGTCAGCGGCTCATGACGTGAAGCTGGTGCTCCCCTGTGTCCACTGTCGGCTAAGCCAGCTAACCCCTTCTGAGTCACGAGAAGGCTTGTTCCATGAGCTGGGTTCTGCAGCATCAATAGACATGGTTCGATGGCTTATTGTGAAGGCCAACAAGCAGCAGCGTGCCGAGGACGAAGATTCCAGGAATCCCAGGACGAAGCATATGCGGAACTACTGGAGCTAGTACAAGCATGACAGTGACTACGATGTTTTCACCACCAAGAAGTATCGCAATGGAGATATCATTGTATGTCATGCGCGTGTAATTGTTTGATTGAACGAAGTAGGTGTTCGTACAGCGTGCTCTTTGCTTCCGACGAAATTGCTTACAGCGAGGACAGAGCAGCAATGGCGAGAACGACACATATAATGCTTCTTGTCCGGTGGCTTCCCAAGGACATCAATCTCAGGCACTTGCGGGCGCGGAGGCCATAGACTCTGCGCAGTCCAGCACTCTGCGCATCCAAAGCCGAAGCCGAAGCTGTTTGAGCACGAGGAGTTGACGCTGCATGTCGACAGCGGAGTTACAAGCTGGTAAGAAGCCCGCTGCTATATGTTGTGGTAACCTGGCAGCACATCAGTCAAGCATTCTGGATGCTAGGTCTGCAAGCATTAGTGCCCTTGGCCGTCTGAAATGATATACAGTTGTCCAGGCCCCTGTTTTACAGCGTAAGTGCCACACCACCGTCGGATTACTGCTGATGCGTATGACGCCGCAAGATCACCCACCTTCCAGTCGTCACTATCAGCGGCCAACAAAGGTCTCGACAAGAGGTCCCCAGCACCTTGTGTTACCACTTGGTGCTATTAGCGGCCTGCAGGCACACTTCCAGAACCGCCTGCGTCCACCAATGCCAGCGAGGGTGGCGGCCGGGACTTGAATGTAGCCAACCGCTGGGCTGGCATGTGGAAGGCACAGTGGTGACGTTTATCCTGCTCAGCTTATCTCACGCTTCACAGTCGTATCTCACGGCCAGCTGTAGGTGACAGTACGCTGAGATGTTGAAGTGGACAGCCGGTCGTAGGACTGCCCACCCTTTGGATAAAGAGCATCAGCTGGATCGGCATAACGGCGACGAGCCATTGTGCCTTCACGCCCATAGCGATGTTGGCCAGGCCGGGTGCGGATGTGGCTGTAGCAAAGCCCATCGCATTATACATGACCATTCTTGCTTCCTGCCTTCTGTTTCCCTCGCTTCGGCTGCTGAGAGCAACGCTGAAACAATGCCAGAAGCTTCGGGGATTGTACGTTTCATCTCTTGAATGGCTAGCGTCAAGCTTGCTTTGCGTGTCCGCGGCGCCTTTCAGCAGTAGCTCTGATTGGGAGCTCTGATTGGGGATGTCCAGTACTCTTGCTACAGGGGTCACAGTATAGTTCCGCGCGGGCTTTCTCTCCCTCCAAATCACCTGATCGAGACGATAGTCGTCGGGAAGCCAGCAGGTGCTAGAAGGTTGCCGTCGACAGGCGAGGAATGTAGAGGTATCGAGGCACGGCACACTGGTTCGTATCGTTCTACTCGACCAAGGCTTATGGCGAGCTGTAGACGAGCCTTCCGGAACATACTGGCGTACAGGCTGAGATGAATGCAGCTGTTAATGTCGCCAATGGGAGAGTAGTCGTCTTCGACCGATCCGTATCACGGCTGGTTGTAGACGTTGTCGCCGTGCGGCCACAGGTTGGTGAGGTCTGAAAATACCTTTGGTGAAATATCTGCTGGGTGTAGAGGGCATGATCGTGTGATCGTGTAGCCACGATGGGTGGTGGTAGCTTCTAATCTTCATCGACAGTGTGCCACCTGTCAACCAAGCCAAGCCTCTATCCTGGGGCTGGCTTGTCTTGTCACCTTCATTCTCTCACGTGAAGCTCTCTGTCTGAGCTGCCGCCGTCGGGGGAAGTAGGAATCTCCGCCCAACCGTTTGGTATATGTCTTGGGTGTCTCGCCAGCTCTGTACTTGACCCGCGGCTCCGACGGACGCATGCTTCGAGTAGCTATTCATCGTTGTGAGGGCGCGTATGGTGACTTCCGTGGATGAGATTTCCTCGTCTTGCTCATGTGGCATAGCTTCCCACGCCTGCTCATTGGTGCGCATCGTTTAGCGGCGATCACGCTAAAGCCGGCCAGGGACGGCTACACGAAGTGCCCCACCCATATATACACGCGCCTCAAGAACTTCGGAAATTAATCACTTCTAAACCTCGAACCGCTCAAGCAACAGAAGGCGACAACTGACCGCCAAGATCCGGAGTACTCTCATCGACCAACATGGCGGAGCATAGCGAAGGTCGACTGTGGCCGAGGCCTTCGTCTAACGTTGCTGGCGCATCGCAACGCGATAGCGTTCCCAGCGGTAACGGTAAGTCTTCTCATAGCCCGGAAAGCCTTTACGGTACTGACAACGCAGCAGTCTCCCAACTCAACAGCTTCTAAGCTAGGCTGATTGGCGCCTCGAATGCAGACTTGCATCACACCGTAAATCGAGAGACTCCAGACACCAACGGCCTCATGCCTGTAGAGCAAAATGACAGAGCTCGGGCGGACCACGAGTCCATCGCAAAACCCACAGAAGATGGTCATCGGCAGGACCCCTCGGGACTCAGCGTGGCGGCCCAACTCCAGCAAGAGACGGACGTGACGGAAGATTGGTGCGACGGCGAGTCTCTACCTCTTGTGCAGGTCAGGCGCAACGCGATCCCGACTACCGGCAGCCCTGGGCGACAGAAGCACAAATCCATACAAGACTGCATCGACGCCCAGCAATCGTTGCTCTTCTGCCTACCGCTAGAAACCTACCTGATGATAACGAAGCGTCTAATTGGCTCTGTACGTGATGTCGTCCATCTGCACTTCGCAGTGCAGCTGGTCGGCGGCGAGGAAAGGCGGTGGGACATCGACTGGGTGAGGCTCGCAGAGCGGCACCTAGATAAGCTCCTGGACAACATTCCACTTTGCAAAGCGATACGCATGGATGGCTTAGCTAACGCACGCTTCACACCGACCAACATCACACCCTCCATCGAGTCTGGCCTCCGTCAGGACATGACTTACTCCGCCATCGTGCGAGGCTTGAAGGCCGACCCACACCTGGTACCAGTATCCCGGAGAGTGCTTGACGATTTGCTTGCCATTGACCAGAAGAGCCATCGCCGCAGCCTACTCCATACGTCGCGCACCATGCGAGAGAAGAAAGACATTCCGATGGAGGATGCTCGTGTGGGATTGGACTTGGAAGACCACGACCGCCGCAAGTATGTCGAAATGCTTGCCGATCCACCGCTGCCCGAACCTTTGAGCAAAGAGCACAACGCTCTCGTACAAGACAAAAGAATCGAGTCGCTAATCTGGCTGCTTTCCAAGCGTCGCAAGGAGATTTCAGTGTGTCGGCAGAGCGACGAGAAAGCCCGCCTCCTTCTGAATCGCCAAGATCTTGCTTTCAAAGCCGTCTTTCATCGCATCGTCACGCAAGCTGACGAGAAGCTGAACACATGCATGAAGTGCATGACGCAGGCCAACGACAACGGCGATGGCAGGCAGCTTCTGTCCAGCAACATGGGCAGGCCTCGCTATGTCTCGTTCTGCGATGACTGTTTGATCGAATGGTGCAAGAGTACCCGGGTCAATCGTTCGGATTTCGCACGGCTTCGCGTCGATCTCGGTGGCACTAGCAGCGACCATCGGCAGCTCTTCCACCGTTGGGCTTTGACGATCGAGTACTGCGTGGGGACCGGGTACCGGACTCAGAAGATACACACCATCTCTCGAGCGGATGCCGACAGCATCGCCAACGAATACGCTGGGGTCTCCTGGGAGACTTTGTTGCTGCAGCTTCAGGACGGTCAGTGGACGCCTCCCCAGCTGTACAATGCTGCCAGGCGCTACCTCATCTGCACAAAAGCTGTCCTCCGTGCTCTGAACTGGTATGAAGGCAAGTCCATCGACAGCAGCGTGGTGCACTGGCGCAACGAGACGGACGCGTCGCAGACTCTGGATGGCCTGCTATCAAACGACTTTGCCGACGCCTTCAAAGAGTCGCACCTGATATGGATCAAAGCCCAATCTGAGAGAGACGCGGCCTTCAACCACATCGCCGCGCTGTATGATGCCGAGCAGCCTTGGAGCATGGAAGCGGACATGCAGATGCACGAGGACATGCGTGAGATGCTGTCAGAGACGTGGTGCGACTATGCGGCTGCCGACTACTGGTGCCGATACATTGAGGTTCACCTTGGCCGCATTCCTCACACCCTTCTGCGCCGCGACTTCTTCATCATCGCAGATCCCACAGTGGAGCCTGACATCCTCACTCACAACGACCCGATGGACACGTACTCTTGCACCATTACGCAGGCGAACGCTCTCTGTCGTACCATTCATGGATGCAAGCTGCGTGGGCTTGACCAGCTGGCTGTGCAGACCAAAGCGCGCAACCTCAAGCGGTATCTGGTATGTGCAGCATCGACGAAGCTCACCATGGAGCAGTACCACGCCTCAGTTACAGAAGCCTTCGATGACCTAACCTCGATCATCTATGACGCGCCTGATGCGCGAGTAGGCACGTCGCCGTTACCAGGTCTTGGCAGACCGACCGTGACGACCACAAAACATACGGCAGCACTCACCTTGCATATCATGCGCTTCTACCAACAAATCGTCGAGGTCAACCCGCCGGTCGACAACCTCACTGCCAAGGTGTTCGCCATTGGCGACGTGCCGAATGGTATAACGAAAGCGTTCAGCAAAGCATTCTGGAACGAGTATCTGGTGGGCGAGGCGTTCTTCGATCGACTTCGGGCATGGATGGTGGGCAAGGAGGTTTGGCTGGTAGTTGAAAACAACCCCAATGGTGGGAATTTGTCGCTTCCGCAGTGCCTGTCAGTCGCACATGTGGAACATGGCCTCAAAGTTGTTTATGGACATGCTCGCGGGATGCGGAAGTTCTTCGTATGGCGGAGCGTACAGCTATTCGGGCAGGAAGCGGTGCCTGGTGTGTGTGGTCGCGTCGTTTGGTTCAATGATGCGATCGCTGAAAGCGATGAGTGGAGCCAAAGCGGTGTTTACAGCGACGTTCTAGGGGTGGCAGGAGATCTCTACTCACGATGAACTTCCTGCACCGAGGGATGCCTGATGGTAGTGGGGAGGTATGAAAACCAAACGTAACATAGGTAGATTGATAGTTACACGGGCGAAGGGATCTCAGACATTGACTGAAGATTCGTGGGTGATTTGCCGGATTCATCGTGCTCCTTGGGGAACATGATTCTCTCCGTTGCATTGGAGTATCAGGCAACGTGTAATGCCTGCAGCTTAGTCCACGCTGGCCTCATCGTTGCTCTCCTCCCGCTCACTCCCCAGCCGCTACTTAGCTCAAATCGAACCACACCGTCGCTGGCAGTACTTCCTGGTCTCGCGGCGCAACTCCTCCAAACAGCCGTTGCACATCTCCGTTGCTTGGCCACACTCCGCTCTTCTGGTACTCTGTCCACGCTGCTGTGACTCGTTCAAGGTCAACTCTGATACCGAGGACCTTGTTTGCCCTAGCCTCTACAGCAGCTGCGAGCATTTGCCACGCTCTGCCGTGACCTTTAGCTCCAATCTTCTGGATATACGTCGGATGCGGCTTCTTGCACTGTGGCCTTTCGCATTCCCCAAAGCACGCATAAATGAGGATGTATGCGTGACACATTTCGTGTAGCAGGTTGCTGATGATGGCTTGCGTCGGCGTCTGCCCAGCCAGAGCGGCTCTTTTTGGCGAGAGGCTTATCAAGGCATTCCCGTTGTCGTCGGAATCGAATGTAGTTATCCCAACTTGATCCCCCATGTCAGACCGCCACTGCACCAGCACATGTGGGTGGAGTAGCCCACCAAAGAACAGGCGATCCAAGATCTCCATTGTCCCAGTCAACTCGTTAGGCCCAATCAAACGTTCTTGGTCCATGTGGCTCTTCAGCTCGGCCTTCAACCAGTCATTCTTCCATAACCAGTAACTCACACCCCTGGTGCCGATCCATAACCACCGCGTCCGATTGATGTACTTCAAAGCGCTTTGGACGAGCTCTATACTGTCGTGCTTTCGCTTGCGCGGTGGCTTGGGAGGAGCGTGGCCAGACAGGCTTCTGTCGCTGAAGAACATTGCGGTGTATGTATGTTTGAAAGTATGGCGTCGGAGGCAGCAGCTTAATACCATTCGGAAAGACAGCTGAAAAAGACAAAGCGTGTGAGATTGTCTTTTTCCGCTGGTCTACTGGCCTGTCGGCCCCTGCTCAATGACAAACAAGAAACCTCACACATCCCATTGCGTTCTGTTACACCCAGATGTTAGATCCGGACAGACTATCGATATCACTGCAAAGATTCCGTGTGAGTGACATCAAGTCAACACTCCCATAAGACCTCCCTAAGCTATCATCATAAGGCGAAGCGTAAAACTACCTCAGGGACTGCACCCACCAGACGAACAGCGAATCACTGCGTACCCATACTACCACGGGAATCAAGAACTGAGAAAGGTGGCCGGGCGAGCCCTTCACGCCATGCTGTATATGCAACAGCACCATGGGAACTATGTCTGCAGCTTCAGAAGCATGGCCGTTTGCGTGGTCCGAGTGTCCCGAAAACTCCGGTCTAAACTTCGCGCTGAAAATATATTTGGGAAGGCAAGTCAATGCCGAGCATGTGCTATTCGCGTTTGACATTGCCCAGTCGCCGCCACGGACTCCCCAACCGAGCCCGAAGCCAGCAGTGCCCTTTCGATACCTCTACCCCATGCGTCAGCAAGCAACCGAGCACGACTTTGTCTGACCGCAAAGCTCTGTCAGCCCAGTCGGTGTATCGTTAGCTTCGTTACCGGCACTTCCGCCCTTCACTTTCGCCTGCGGACGGCCAAAAAAAGCTCGGCTCACCGCCCGTTGATCGGAAGGATTGGGCCACCGAGCAAGGTTTCGTATGCATCTCCAGGCCAAAGAGCATCCAGCAGTCGACACGGCGCAATACAGCGCCGCAACGGAGGCTGCTAAGGCCGCAGCAGAGGAAGCCGACTTGTACTGCGATTGGATTACGTACTGATGTGGTGCTTGATGGAAGGTTGACTTGTCCTGGTAGAGTACACACCCGACTCTGCGAATATTTACCGCGCACCTCCAAGACAAACAGAACATCGACCATTCCCACCCCCCCTATTCCGTCTCAGCTTGCAACTACTGGAGCCAACAGCCTCACCAGCGACGCCCTTCGTCAGGTGCCCGGGCAAGGATGCCAAGCCGCCTTCGAACCTGAGAGCAAAGCGTTGCCAGTGCCCGCTCCAATCTCGGTGCCACCGTGCTTTCTGCTTCTGCACCTAGACACTGATCCACTGGCTCTGCACCACTCTCACTCTTAGCGCAAGGCTCTGTCGACCCGACAAATGATCTCAGAGCCGTAAAGCAGAAGGCCGTGTTGCGCACAGGCCCATCCAGCTGCCCGGGACAACCATCCTCGTCTTCGTCGTCGTCCTTGTTGTCGTTCCTTCGAGCCCACTCCCCAAGCGTCATCTCAGCCAAGAAAATAACGGCGGCAGCAGCAAGCCAGGCAGTAGCGCCGCGCACAGAGAGACTCGCAGGGAGTGAGTCAGCCCTTCCGTCGCGGACAACCTGGTGGCCCCGAGTCAAGGCTTGCTCTGAAGCGGAAATCGCCGTCGTTCAACTCGCCCCTGTGAAAGGGGGTCAGCAGCTCCAGCGAAGCAAACGCTGCAAGATAAAACGACCGAGTGCATGGACAGGCGGAGCGTGCATGCGTGCATTAACTCTCAGTACCGGGCCGTGGTGGCGTAGAAGCATGGGTATCTCCGCGACACCTATCCAGCACGCGAACGTGTTGCCCATCACCAATCGCCGCTGGAACAGAAATCGAGCGAGAGATAGGATAGGTTGAAGTCTACTGCTTGCTATCAGCGGCTAACGGTATAGTGTAGTGTGGTATACAGCAACTAGCACCACCATCACCCACGCTCTCCCAACGCAAAAGCGCCGGCCAAGCGCAAACGCGGCGGCAGCCAGCCCAGCTCATCGCACGTGCGAAGCCAACTCCCGCCCCGTCCCCCTCTCCACCAGCACATACTCATCCCCATCCTCCCAAATCGTCAACCCCGAGTCAATCGACAAGACGCGCTCGACCCTCGACTAGAGGTCCTCGGCCTCGTCGTCCACTTGCATGCCATCATCCCCCTCAGCGCCCGCCTGATGCTGATGCTGATGCCCGTTCGCTCCATGCCCGTTCGCGCCGGCCGCCACGTGCGCATGTGCAGCACTCGGCACCGAAGCCTCCTTATCAATCATCTGCCTCGACACGCTCACGATGTTGTCTTCGATGAGCTCCTGCCCGACGGCCTCGATATGCTTCTTCGGGTCCACCTTGCCCACATACCGCGTCCGCAGCTGCTCCTTCGTCAACTCCCCCTCCTCCCGCACCCGCTTCTCATACCCCTCCGCCAGGTGCACCAGCTTCTTCAGATTCTCCCCATTCCGCGCGCCCTCGGCCGCGAAATCCGGCATCGTCAGCGCCTCCGTCCACACCGTCTTGTGCAGGTTCATCAGCATGCCCTCCTCGAGCGCCGTCTTGCGGTAGCCGATGCCGATGCTGTAGTAATGCCGGTTCAGGCCATGGATCAGGGCCTGGATGGAGGGCTTGTTGAGGTGGCCGAGGTTGGAGGTCGTCTGCCGGGGCTCCTGGCCCAGCATGAGCGTCTGCGGGTTGATGAGGCGGAAGGCGTCGATGACGACTTTGCCCTTGACGGACTGGATGGGGTCGATGACGACGGCGACGGCGCGCGGGGTGAGCTGCTCGAAGGACTGCTGCGTGTTGATGTCGACGCTGGAGAGCCAGCAGCCGAAGCCCGGGTGGGAGTGGTACCAGCCGACGACGGTTTCGGGTCTGCAGTGGTAACAGTTAGCGGGGGTTCTACGAGCGTGCGGTGGTGGTAGAGACGCACCTTCCCGTTTGCCGTAGCATGTCCATCATCTTGGTCTGAAACACCGGGTCCACCGCTTCTACCGACACGCCGGTGCCCGACTGTGGCATGGCGAAGACGTCAACCACGCGCACTGTGTAGTCATCCACGAACTCGCCCAGCATCAGGCCCATGACCTCCATCGGTACGCCTGCACGGCCGTGTCGCAGCATCTTGAGGAGGGCTAGGGAGGAGATGTAGACGGTTTCGGCGTTGTCGAGGATGTTGGTGTCCTGTGGCAGTGCACGTTAGCGGGTGTACTCGGACCATCGCCGTGGTATCGTGATGCGTGAGAACATTGCGGTCAGTCAAGATCTCGTGCGGCAACAGTCTCCGTGGCATAATCCGGCGCTGACGCTGCCAAGGTCCGGTATTGCTCCTCCATCGCCGAGTGAGCTGTGAGCCGCCCCAGGGCTCGGATGCGCGTCGTCCTGACATGACTGTGCCGGTGTGCGATGGTTGCGTGTTTGTCTGTTGGGGGGATGCGAATGAGGGTAGGGATACCGTTTTCGGCTTGCGCAAGAGCACCGCCGCGGTCGCGATGTCCACTGATTCGTCCCAGCCATCCATTTCGGCAAGCAACTGCCGCGCAGCATGGCGTCCACGCTGCCTGTAGGTGAGGCCATACATCATTCGTCTCTCAATGTCGCGCGAGCTGAGCGGCATGTCTGTGGTGGGCGCTCGTGCTCCGCTCGTCTACAACGTGTGTAGAGCGCACGCGAAGTCCGAATGGCGCAGGAGAAGCGTGCGAGCACGAAGAAAGCTCCTCCAGGTGCGGTAGAGCGCTCCCACATCCCGTCGCCCGTGGAAGGTGCAAGCCTCCCGCCGCTGTATCCTCGTCTTCATGAAGCTAACCATCCCTTCCCACTCTTCCGCGGCGTCCAGATCCAGGCCATGGCTCCTTCCGGTCGATCCGTTCCCCGCGGCAGAGGTTACGGCGGCAGAGGTTATGGGATGTAAGTGAGGCAAGTCTTACCTGCGCAGGACCACCGCCACCTCCTCCGCCCATCCCCTGCGCAGCCGCCAGCATCCGACTCAGGCTGATCACGCAAAGGTCAGCGCATGCCTCACCGAACGTGGCCAACAGCAATAGCATACCGATCCATGGTCGCGTGTGTGTGTGTGTATGTCGCTACTCCTCCGCTCTTTCCTCGCTCGCGTGCTCGGCTTCTCGGTGTCGCAGGAGTCGAGGGACTCGGCAGGCGGTGTGATGGTTGTCGGGTGGCGTGGACGGTCTGATGCAGGTATGGCAGGAGCGTGAGGGCCGTTGATGGGTTGGTTGAGAAGTTGATGGTAGGTACGCAGGCAGATGGTAACGCGCACTGCATCTGAGCTCCGGCTGGATCGCCGCCCAGCTCGGGTGGCGCTCGGCAGCTGTCGGACCGGCCCGAGCGTGGAGCTTAGTCTGGAGAGCTCGGTGCCTTGCAGCTTGCTTGCATGTGCGCTCCAGATCTTCCCTCTCTCTTCGTATCTGATCTCACGGCCACCACAGCCTTCTACGAACTCACGAAGGACAGCATCGAACGCGACATGACTGGCGACTGACCGCTAAGCAGCGTTCGACATTCGACCTAGGAACTGGAGGGGCCGCGCAAACGAAACGTCACTGGCGATCAGGGTACTCTGGCCGACAGCTTCACCACTCTGCTCTATCCCGCTACGACCAAGGATACTGAAGAGTCGTCCACCTTTTCGCAAGGACTTCTCTCAAAATGGCGAACCGGCAGAGCTTCTATGCGCCCTTGGACGGGCAGGGCAGCGGCACCAACGCCGCTCCGTCCCAGCCTAAGAAGGTCGCATACTTCTACGACAGTGATGTCGGCAACTGTAAGCATGGAGGAGCAGGACCTCTTGTCTGATCCTCAAGCTGACTACTCCAACAGACGCATACAACGCTGGACATCCGATGAAGCCTCGTGAGTAGCGCTCCAGTCCAGTCCTGGCTAAGAACAGCACTAACTCGCTCTCTTACAGACCGCATCCGCATGGCGCACTCGCTCATCATGAACTACGGCCTGTACAAGCACCTCGAGATCTACCGCGCCAAGCCCGCGTCCAAGTACGAGATGACGCAGTTCCACACCGACGAGTACGTCGACTTCCTGCAGCGCGTCACCCCGGACAACATGGACCAGTTCGGGCGCGAGCAGGGCAAGTACAACGTCGGCGACGACTGCCCGGTCTTTGACGGCCTCTTTGAGTTCTGCGGCATCAGTGCGGGCGGCAGTATGGAGGGCGCCGCGAGGCTGAACCGCGGCAAGTGCGATGTCGCGGTCAACTGGGCGGGCGGGCTGCATCATGCGAAGAAGAGCGAGGCGTCCGGTTTCTGCTACATCAACGGCAAGTTCTGCATCGCACCTGCCACATCCACCTCCTCCCTCCCACGCTCCTGCTAATGTTATATTGACAACAGACATCGTCCTCGGCATCCTCGAGCTCCTCCGCTTCCACCCCCGCGTCCTCTACATTGACATCGACGTGCACCACGGCGACGGCGTCGAGGAGGCCTTCTACTCCACCGACCGCGTCATGACCGTCTCCTTCCACAAGTACGGCGAGTACTTCCCTGGCACCGGCGAGCTGCGCGACATCGGCGTCGGCGGCGGCAAGTACCACGCCGTCAACTTCCCCCTCCGCGACGGCGTGGACGACAAGAGCTACAAGGGCGTGTTCGAGCCGGTCATCGGCTGGGTCATGGAGTACTACAAGCCCAGCGCCGTGGTGCTGCAGTGCGGCGGCGACAGTCTGAGCGGCGACCGCCTGGGCTGCTTCAACCTCAGCATGCGCGGGCACGCGAATTGCGTCAAGTTCGTCAAGAGCTTCAACCTGCCCACCCTCGTCGTGGGCGGCGGCGGCTACACGATGCGCAACGTGGCGCGCACATGGGCCTACGAGACGGGCCAGCTGGTGGGCGTCGAGATGGGCTCCGAGCTGCCGTTCACCGACTATTACGAGTACTACTCCCCAGACTTCGAACTCGACGTGCGGCCCTCCAACATGGACAACGCCAATTCCCCGGACTACCTCGAGAAGATCAAGCAGCAAGTCTACGAGAACCTGCGGCTCACGCAGGCCGCGCCTTCGGTGCAGATGCAGGATGTGCCGCGCAACCCCATGGGTGCGGACGAGACGCTGGATGAGCAGGAGCAGCGGCTGGATGACGAGGAGGCCGACCGGGAGGCGGGCAAGGATCGGCGGTATACGCAGCGGCTGTGGGAGAAGAAGACGGAGCGCGAAGACGAGCTGTCGGAGTCCGAGGACGAGGAGATGGCCGAGGCGATGGGGGCGCGGAGACAACCCGGGAAGGCGAGGCGGAGGGGGATCATGGATTATCAGAATCCGCACGCGCCAGTGGATGAGAGCGGGGCGAATACGCCGATGGAGGATGATGCGAGGAGCTTGGATGGGGAGGGTGAGGCGGGGGATGTGGGGATGGGGATGGATGGTGCAGGGGATGAACCGCCGCCTCGGGCCGGGGTTGCGACGGTGAGGGCGGCTAATGCTGCGGTGGTTGAGGACTTGCTGGCGATGAAGGCTGCGAGCAAATCGCCCCCTACGCTTGCCGGTCAGCAAGCGGCGAAGATGGAGGAGGAGGCGAGTAATCAGAGCGAAGCTGGCGCCGACGACGACGATGACATGGATGTTGACCCTTCGGACGCCGCGCCCGCGCCAGTATCGGCCGAAGCGCCGGCTCCTAGTCTCGTGCCCGCTTCAACGCTCGGCCAAGCAACACCCGCTGCACCCGCTGCACCTGCCATCACATCACCCCCAGCAAACACACCACCCGGTATTCCCGCGACAGAGGCATCCGGTATCACAGGCACGGCCCCCCCGAACCCCACCGCGGGCCCGGACGTCGAGATGTCGGAATCGGCGGCCCAAGCGCGCGAAGAAGGGATGCTTGAGCGGACGCTGGAGGATGTGGAGGGGGAGGCGGCGACGGAGATGCGCGGGGGTGGACATGTGGTGGGCGGTGGTGGGCCGGCGGTATAACGGGGGTGGGGTGCGTGCTCCGTTACCAGGTGCTGGTCGAGAGATACGGGGGTGGGAATGGCCTTCAGGCCCGAGGCTTGAGACGTGAGACATGCATGGGTAGAGGGGGGGGGGGGATGGGTGCATTTAGCGTGGGCGTGGGAGGAGTTCTTCGCGGCGTTCTCAGGGGCTCCCCAAACAAGTTTTTGCTCACACTCGAGGTTTGCCGCTTTGCGTGCTGTGCTAGGGGGGAAGTTAGATCTCTTGACGTGTGTGAGAAGCTGTACGATGAGGTTCGCAGCAAAATCCCTTTCCTACCTTGGCCACGAAGGAGGTACAGACGAGATGTCGAGGAACGCGGCGTTGTCGGGCTTGAGCTGCCTGCCGCTTGTTTCACGAACCACGCACGCCTACCTCAATCGTCAGACTATTGCGCGGGCTTACACATAGGTCTGCGAACAACGGCAGGGTATGGTATCGCCAAGAAGGGAAAAAGTGGAACGTCAAGATGTTGTGTAAAGCGAATGTATTGTGTCTCTCATTTGCGAGCGTCAAGCTCTCTCGATACCACAGCTCAGAAGCTCCGCCGACAGAATGGGGTATCTACCTGACAAGGTTGCGCGATCCATGTTTGCGCGGATATATCCCAAGATCACCCCAGTACGCCAAACCCCAAGTCCTGCCTGCGCCTATCCTAAACGCCTATGTATCCCAAACGCCAGAAGATCCTGAACGCCTATCCCAATCCATATGTACTCCCAAATCACGCCCGCCAGCCCATGTATCCCTTCCCCGCTACCGCAGTCTATGGGTAGAAGGCTCTCGCGTGCCGCCGTAGGGCATGGCGAGCAACGTGCTCATGCGCCGTGCGGTCGTTGGTACCGACGACGACATCCTCGACCATGCCGTTCGTGCCGACTGTCGGCGCTGCTGAGCTTGCGGACATCGAGGAGATTGATGGAGTTGGCGCGGTAGCTGAGCTCTGGACTGCCGAGGCCACCACCGTGGAGAGGGTGGAGAACACGTTGGCGTTGGCAGTCGCCGCATAGGTGGTCGAAGCTGCGAGCGAATTCACTGTGACAGTGACCGTGATCGTGTCCTGGACGGCTGCTGGTGTGACGGCGCTTATGGTGGGTGTGCTCGCCGGCGCGATTGAAGTCGCGTTCATTGAGCTGGAAATGTATGCGCTCGGCTGGGAAGTGGCCGGCACATCCGTCGCGATAGCAGATGCCGTTGATGAGGGCGCTGAGCTTGCGATCGCCGCAGCTGCAGTGATCTGTGCAGTGGTGGCGTACGCCTTGATGGCTTGGACAGCGGAAGTGTAGGCAGCGCCGCTGAAGACGCTGATCGGTGCGCAGCTCGCCGGAATCTCAACAATCGGGCGTGAAGTCTGACCTGCAGAGCAAGCGCTTATGAAACCCGATGTCGCCGTGACCGACTGGCCAATAGTGCTTGTGCCGCTCACCATGATGACGGCCGGAGACGTGGTGTAGGCCTTCCTCGACATGAAGTCGGAGACCGCGGTGGACTGCGGAGCCTCCTGGACCAGCGTGTTGGTCGCCGCCTCAGCCGCAATCTTCGCATCGCCATTCCCGCTGCCGCCGCTGATGATGTCAAAGTCGGCGCAGGTGGTGTAGTACTCGTCCTTACCGTCGGGGTAAGTACAGTCGGCATTCGCCTTAGTGGGCCATTGCCAAACCCAGTAAGTGGTCAACGTGCCTACAGGCTGCGAGGCAGGGATCTTGAGGTCGGTCTCACACCATTGCTCGACGCTGGAGGTGGGCTGGCCTTCAACATGTGCCGGGAATAAAAGCTGGCGGTCGGTGGAGATGTTGCCGCAGTTGATTTGATGGCAGCGGCCATCGTCGAAGTTCTGGGCTGTCATGAGGAAGCCTTTACCATTGCCGCCTGTGCCATCGGTGCTCCAGGCGAGGACGTCGGCCATCTTCTCGGTGTCCGATGGCTGTGTAGTACCGTATACGAACACAGTACCGGCAGTCTCTGGCTTGCCGAGCTGGTTCCATGGTAACGTGACGTGGCCGTTCTCGAGGTACTTCATGGCGACGTAGCCGCCGGGTTGAACCTGCAGCTTGGGGTACGCCGTATTTGTGTAGTTCGAGGTTTGTTGAGCAGGGTGGCAGAGCAGGTCTGTTGAATTAATGCGCACGCCTGTTTGTGGGACTAGGTAGTCCATGCTGAAGCCATTGTATCCTGGATCGGTACGGGCCATGTAGCCACGAGAGTAGCCTCTATCACCAATGTACGATCCATTGGTGTCGATGACCTGGTATTCTTCAATCCAGGAATGAGCGGCGGTGAGCGGCGCGATGATGAGCGCCGAGAGCGCGAGGAGAGTTGTAGACTTGAAGAAGTTCATCGCAGACCGGCTGCTGGTGTTTGTGAACATAGTTCCGAGGGTGTGGGTGTTCGTGATCGTGGTGCGACAAAGGAAGAAGGCCAGCTTCTTTCTATATCGGGGGTATGAGTCGTGTGACGCAGACAGGCAGGTTGCTTCGCGTGAACGATGGTCGAGGAAGCGGATCAGCCGCTTCCAGTGATTGGAGAAAGTTTGCGAGAAGTGGCAGCAAATGCTCAGTGTGCGCGCGAAAGTGGGGGCATGCCAAAGAAGCTGCTATCCTTAAGTCGTAGATGAAATAAGGACGTTGTTGCGGCCTGCGCAAGGACAATGAAAGTGAACAATGGGTTATGTACAAGAAGAATGGTATTGTCAAGAACGACAGTGTTGGAAAGCTCACGCGACACAAAGAGAGCGAATGTTCATTGTCAGCCACAGCGCGGGCGCGGCCGGTCTTTTGACGTGAGGTGAGGCCTGGGGCGTGGGCCACGATCTCGTGAATGTAGCAAGCAGGCGTTCGCTGTGGATGGGCCATAGTTGCCGAGATCGCACAATCTGCGAAACTTAGATGGCTGAAAATGATCACGCGTGGACTGCGAGTTACAGTCGCTGTGTACCTTACTTGGCAGCCCTATGGCATGGACTTGCCCAGATGAAGTGTCGCACATGGCTCGATACGCCAGAGAGGTTGCGCAAGAAGAAGCTCGGAAACAGATTGCGCGGCTGTCAGGTGTCACGTATAGAATAGTCCAGTCTCCGTAGGCGCGCAGTGAGTTCGCAGCCAGTCATTACCTGAGCAATACCAAGAGATGAAGAGGAAGTCTGCCCGGTATGACAGCGAAGGGAGATGGAGTGAGGTTGTTTCGAGGACGAGAAGTGCACACGTCCCGGAGCCAGCTGATTGGTGTCGGGGGTTGCCGCGCTTACCGCCGAACCGCTGCCCTGCATGATCACGTGAAAATGCTGGCTTTGCGCCTTGACAGCAATTTCTCGAAATCATGTGCGAGGTGAGAGAAGGCAGGCAATATAACTATCGCGGCATCGTAATCCCCCTCGATCGTCCGGAGGACCGTCGAGATATATGTCTGTCAAACGCCCGAGGTGGCGGAACGACGTCTGATGTAGCATGACCTTGACATGGCGAACGGCAAGACATTTCGCAGCGATCCGATCGGTGTCTTGCACTTCATTGCTCATCACACGAACACAACAGCGACTGCCATATCTCAGACCTTCTGTGTGTTCCTCCTGACACGGCTTCGCGGTCAGAGACAACATCTCTTAGCGGGCACGGCGTGACCATTGCTGAAGGGTCTACAGTGTTTTAGTCTCACAGCAACACCCGTTATCGTCGCCTGAACTCATACATACGTTGATGCAGGTGAGATGCTTTCCACTATTGGAGACATTGTTCACCATCTTAGACAGCCAGCAATATATCTCGGTGGTAGGTGTTACCCACTCGTTTTCATCCAACATCCTCTTGCCCTTGTAGCATTCTCTCTTTCCGGAGCAGGTCTCTTCATCGCTCATTGCATCCACTTTCTTTCGTAACACGGCAGCAGGCCGAATACGTGTCACCAGGAGGCTCCATGGGCGCCATTCTCGCAGAGACCAAGGGCAATAGCCGCGATACGGCGCAGCAAGTCGGGCAAGGCTCCCAAAGATCGGTTGCGCAGGACGCAGACAGGTCAAGCAGGGAAGCAGAAGATTTCACGGTTGAGCGTAGGTCTCACGAGCAGAGCAAAGTCTTTCACCGCTGCCACGAACCACAAGGCCAAGGGCGCCGTCAAAGCGTTGGCGCATAGAACAGTTCGCTGGCTGCGTACCGGGTACCTCATCACCTACTGCGGACACGACCCCATGGAGCTTGTGAGCACCGCAGTCGCATCCTTTCGGCAAGACAAATGGTCTGCGTCCCAAGAGGAAGCTCTCCGAGAGTGGTTCGTGTGGGTCAAGGAGTGGGAAGGCCCAAGTATGGACACGGAACCGATTGGGCGACTTCTGCCCATCCTGAGTAGGATCTGATTCCTTGATAAACTGCACGAGATCGATTTCCGGTTCGACAATACCTTGCTCGAGCATGAGAGATTCTTCGGAAAGACGTCGTGGGGGCGGAAGGAGCTGGGAGTGAGTGGTACACGTCGCGCTTGATCCGGCAGACTGGTCCAATCAGTGGGGGGTCGCGACGCACCGCGATGCTATACTGTCGACTCTGCTCCACGAGTGCGTCCATTGTTTCATCCAGCTATATGGCTGCCGGGGTGCTTGTGACACATGCGTGGCAGCTTACGAAGCCACGTGGCATGGTCGGGCCTGGGTCCAACTCGCCAGCAACGTCCAGGCAGTGGCGCGTAGCAAGCTGCGCGTGGATGCAAGACTCTGCCTATTCTCTGTCATGCAGCATGGGTGCGATCCACCGGATTATGTCCAGACTGCAGAAGACTGGGCATGCGTCCTGGAGCAACACACGCCGCTTGACATGATGAGCTGGTTCGCCGATCCGGAATGGAACATAGCCGAGGAGCGAGGCCTCATCAGTCTCAGGGACTTGAGCCGCCAGCGAGATTCGAGGGTGGATGGCGTCTTCCAGACTGCGCGCACGAGGTCCCAGAATGCACTCCTGAACTGAAGTGAGTTGGAGCAAGCATGACGAGCAGAGCAAAGAGCCTCTTGACTTGACTACGTTCGCGGATAGCGATAAGAGATGATCAATGTCTTCGCTTCGAATGTTGGCCACACGTTCTGGCGGACGTCCTCGATGTGCTTCCCCATGTTACCGTCGGGCTTGACGTCGGCTTCAGCTTTGCGCGGCGCTCGCCGGTGAGGATCTAGTCCAGTCAAGCCGGTAAGCTGGACCACGATGCGAACCGGGATGGCCGGTCCTGGACGCTTGTACGGACTGCGAATCAGATAGCATCAATGCTCGCCTCAGGCCTGCGAGGCTACAGCCTGCTGGCGGTAGCGGACCTATGTGCTCCTGGACTACACAGTGCCGTCATTTCTGCTGCAGCGGAAGAAGAAGCAGAAGAGAATGACTGGCCGTGCACGGTGTGAGGCTCAACGTTATGACTGAACGGACCAGCACTTTAGCATACAGTCGGCGGCGAACACAGCGGCCAAGAGCACCAGATGCTAAGGTAAGGAGAACTTCCATCGCTAGGTAGGCTTCCAGCCGAACCGTGGGATGGCAGCCGTGTCCCGGACGCAATATGGCAGGCTGTTGCGTAGTCATTGCGTCGAAGATCTCTTTGTGAACTGTTCCACGCGAACAGGCGCATCTGCGTGCTGTCACCGATTTTTCATCTGGGCCAAGCTTCCGCGCGCTCGCTTGCGAATCTGCGAACATGCAGACTGACCAGCACGTTACAGTCGCCGCCTTGCTGAGTGGAGGAGAGTGAAGGCTTTTGTGTTTCTAGTGCTCCTCTCCTTATCCACTTGTCTTTCTCATCACCCAGAGCAGGGTCACGGAGGCGAACGATCCTCTCATGTATGTACGGAACCTGGGTGATGTATCGTCACGATAGGCCTGCCCGCCTGCAGTCTCGTGCTTGTCCCCACTTGCACCAGTGAGCTTCTGTCACTGGCAAAGTTTTGCCGTGCGCGCACCTGATCCACACTCATGCTACATTTCGCAACCCTTCGGTAACTTTCGCAAGACCCTGCTTAACTTGTACTAACTGTCACCAGGCCACCGGGATGGGGCGCGCCGTTCTTCTGAACGTCCTGCTTGATCCGTTGCTGTGGCTCTCGCTTGAGCTGTTGCATGGTCTCTTGCTGGCTTGCACCGGCAATCTTCGGCGCATCACTAACGAGTTCGAGTGGCAACGAAGGTGCAGACAACACGGCCTCCTAGCAGGAGCAGGACGCCACTGGTGGGCTTCGCTTTACTCATCGCAGCAATCATCTCCAATTGCACCGGAATCATTGGAGTGTACATGCAGTGGTCTTGCACGGTGCGCCAGTGGGCGAGTTGAACGCATGTGACATGCCGACGCGCTCGCACACCTGTCCATGTCACTATGCCGCGGGAAGGAGGGCACCCGGGTCGGACTTGTGTCAGCAGGTCCAGACGGCCGGGTATACTGCAAGATGTGGCTGTTAAGCCGCGGACTCCAGGAGTCGAAGGACACTCCGAGACGGGCCCGTCAAGGGAGTCGAGCACTTTGAGACCCATCGGTAGTGGGCGTTGTTGCGCAGTTATCAGCTCGGGCTTCAAACGGAGGCGATCGTTGCGCCAGATGTTTCGCCTCGTCTCCAGCGTCGCGCGGTGGGAGATGCCTCTTCTAGCCCATTCAGATCATCAGAACGGGCCGCCGCGACACGGAACACAGTAAATGATACCGACAAGCGGCAGCAAATACACAATATATTGGCATTTCGGACGCTCTGCGCGGCACTCCTGCGATCTCTACGGCGAGGTGGCGTGGGTAGCACGAGCAGCCTCGAGGAAGTACTGGGCTCTCAATGTCCCCTCGAGGATGTTTGGAGTCTCTGTTCGGCGTTGGCGACACGACTGCGCGAACGAGGTGGTATATGATCAGCGCGGCCAGTGTAGGCGGACGTCTATGAGGCAAGTCGGAAGCCGTGGCCATTGCCGTGACTGCTTCCTCAGCGATGAGAGCGCTTTCCCGTGGGCACTGCTGGGCAACAAGCTCCTGAAGGCCATCAGAAAAGCTTTCTGCGTGAGCGGGACATGGCTTCGGCGTCGTCATCGATCAAGATGCGGTCCGACGGATCCTGATGGGACCTCTCACACCGTCAAGCTGCACGTCCTCTCCCAGCACCACGCCCTTCTGCAGGACTTCGCACTCGCCGCGGTCCCGCCTCTCCCACGCCAGCTGCCGGACAGCAGACATGGCATCCCTCCAGCCCTCGAAGCCCAAAGTCGCGAGCTCATCGGCCGTCAATGCCCTCGCCACTTCAGACGGGCAGAACGTCTTCGGCGGTTCGCGCGTTGATAAGAAGTGCTCAAGGCGCTGGTCCAGTATGCCAGTATCGGCATTAGCATCTCCCATCCTCGCCCTGCAGCTGCCGTGTAATTTGATGGCTCTACCGGCTCTGGCTGCAGCGCACTGCTTCCTTCTGGCTGCGTGTTGGGTCGGACGACGTTACAGCCGCACCGAAGGAGGAAGGTGGACAGTGTGGGGTAAGGGAAAGGAAAGGCCCGATCTGCCGTTTCAGCGCCTAAAAGCGCCACCTGAAACGCTCGCGAGTCGCAGGCTGCTGAGATGCTCGTCTCGTGCACTGAGCACTCCGCCTAGGCGCAGGGTGCGCTATTTTTGGGTGGCCATGTCCACCCTTCTCCAGCTGGGCGGACCAGGGCAACGGCCCAGCCAGCAGTTCGACGGACTCGATGATCTCTGTGACGGCGTCTGCCTCGCCGACCTGTCCAGCCTAGCACTACTGCCAGTGCTCAGTGGATTCGTAATTGTATAGCTGTCATTCGAGATGCAGTAGTAGCAGCCCCGAGCGCCGATTACTTCCTCAGCTATACGACACCGAGTTGCTTACGCCGACCATGGCCGAAGTCCTCTCCGCGCCGCCGCCCACCTCTCCTCACCTTCCACCACCCGCATCGGCACCCACACCCACACCCCTCGATGCCCCACCGCCTACCTCGGACTCCACCACCACATCATCACTCCGCCCGCGCGAACGCCCACGACCGAGCGAGCGCGTGCCCTCCTTCGCCCACAGCAGAATGTCGCAGTCGCAGTCCTCCCACCACCGCTCCTCCACACCCTCGCGCTCGCGCCCGCAAAGCAGCGCCTTCCCCGCCTTCCCGTCCAGCCTAAGTTACGCGGTCGTGCGCGACTTCGCCTACCCGGTCTTCCACCCTATGCACTACGGCGCGCCGCCGGACCCGCCGAGCCGCGCGACAACCCCGGGCTCCGAGTGGAACTCGGGCGGGAGGCGGCTGTCGGATCCCGGGGAGGAGACGGGAGGCGCGTCGAGCTGGAGCGCGGGGCCGTGGGGTGGGGACGGCGCCATCTATGGGGATCCCGAGAGCGAGGACGGGATGGAGAGTCTGCCCAGCACGAGTTTCGGTGAGGAAGACGGTGGAGATGGAGAGGGCATGGACGAGGCTGGTGGGAGCAACGGTAGTAGTGGGAAGAGCAGCAGCAGCAGCAGCAACAGCAAGACCCATCGCAAGTCCAAGTCCTACGCCAATTTCTCCGATTATGAGCGCGGCCGGCGGCGCGAGAGCGCTGGGCAGCCGCAGCAGCAATATCGAAGGAGCCGGGCCAGTGGCGGGGAAGCGGCGCAACCGCAACCGCAGGCGAGCATAGCGACGGCGACGGATATGTTCCACTTCGGCGGCCAGCAGAGCGATCCTGCTGGTCGCGATACATTACGGCAGAGTCGGAGTTACGGCCAGAGCAGCACTACAGACGACGCGCAGGGCGCAGCGCAGAGGCGGAGGGACTCGCATTTCCAGACCATGCTGCCCAACCGCAGTTTCGCCGCCGGCGCAGCATCAGCCTCATCCTCTTCGTCGTCTGCTGCACAGCGAGAAGCTCCGCCCCGATTGGACTCCGACATGCCGCTCGATGCCGAGATCCCTACCTCGCCCACGCAGTCCTACTCGCCGCAACGCCAATCCATCGGCCCGGAAGACGAGGAGCTGTACGCCGGGCAGAGCCTTGCACTGTACTCGTTTGAGCCGGAGAACGCGAATGAATTGCGGTTGCGGGAGGGCCAGGTGATTATGGTGTCGTATCGGCATGGGCAGGGGTGGCTGGTGGCGGAGGATCCGGAGAGTGGGGAGCAGGGGTTGGTGCCGGAGGAGTATGTAAGGTTGCTGAGTGAGTTGCCGCATTATGATCCTGAGACCGGGTTGTTTCGGGAGGTGGAGGTTGAGGATGGGCTGGCGGAGGGGGAGGGGGAGGGGGATGGGGATGATGACGGGCTGGTGGAGGAGGAGGAGGATGGCGGCGTGGTGGATGGAGAGACTGCCACTAGGGATATGAGCCAACATGTGAAGGAGACGAGGGTTGATGAGGCTTATGAGGAGGCGGAGGAGCAGCCGCTCAAGGCGAGTGCGAAGCGCAAGAAGCCTGAGGTTGTTGTTGTGGAGGGCGAGCGATAGCCTGGCATGATGCTCTCGCCATACATGGCAATACTCATGACGTACCACATCCACGAAGTTCGAGCACGATTGCGGCCATATAAGCCGAGCCACCTCAATACCATACCATGTCATGCCATACCATGCCATCCGGGACTTGCAAACTACCACATGGTCATGCCATACGTGCGCACTACGGGCGTGTGTGACATACGCGCGGTAATCATGCGGTGCGCTCTCTCCGCTTGGTCTGAAGGAGAGGACAGGACAAGACAGAGCTATAGGTCGTTCGCATTCGCCAACCAACAGCCCCCATGTCCACACTTCTTCGCCGTGGGTGTAGCAGCCAAGATGGGATCTTGCTTGGCAGTGTGTGAGGGCGGTCTGTCGACACCTGGCCACGTGACTACTGTGTGGGTTGCGAAGGTTGCGTGGATCAGCTTCTAGATGCATGGCTGATGTTGACATTGCCGACGACGCTGCCCTGGTTACCACAATACTTGTCACAACGCCTGCACGTTGACTAGCGGCCAACTTTACAATGCGGCAGCATCTGTCTGCTCTTGATCTCGACGTGACGAGCAAGCTGTTTCTTGACCCACGAGGTATTTGCACGTTGTCTGCAGTAGCACGCTGCTCTCCTCGGCTTGCTTTGGTTCCATCGGGTCCGTCGTATTGGTTCTCGCATGTCACGCGAGCAAGCAGCGGCCGTAGGCCTGATGAGCGTCAAGAGACCCGGAGAAGGAACGCGCAGTTGGCGATGCCAAACGTAGACGACAGGGAGGCTAGACGGGCGGCAGCCGCGCACGGCCTGCCTTCGAGCAGAGACATGTGGCGTGCATGGCGCGCATTCGATAGGTGGTCGCTGCTGGCACAAGCAGTATATACATGGCGTTCAAGATGGTTTGACCCACGTCCGGTGCGGCTTTCCGTGACCGGATTGCCTATGTTCCAGGAAATGCATCTCTAGCTCAGTGTTTGCCAACTGTGGCAGGCAATTGAGACAATGTGTCGTCGCATGCATTCGTCGCCTTTACACATTGAAGACGTGATCGCTGTACTGCATGTCTGTCTGATCGATGGAGTGCCACTATCGTCAACGGACCTGCCTAATCCTAATCGTCTCTCAACAACCCTGGGCTTGACCTTTCCGTTCCTCGATCATTCCAACTCACACCGGAACAGGGCTATCTGTCTCATATCTGATCGTTGTCATAGAGTTGTAGTCCGTTACAGCCGCACTCGCTTAACCCAGCCTTCTGTTGTCTCAGCACTTTTGCGGCCCCCAAAGGCTGTTGCGGCGGTGCATTTAAGCTCCGACTAGCTAACCTTCCGGTGAGTGAGTTCAAGGCAACTTACAACCACGCTTCGTTGCCTAAACACAGTCATAGTTTACACCTTCGAGCTTGCGCACTGAACCTCTTCGATCCGCGAACATAAGAAAGCCTTCTGTAACTGTAAGCCTAACCAGCTACACCACACTTAGCCCGCCAGATGAGCCACCTGGACGCTCTAGTACCGCCGGAACCCATCTTGTTCGACGAGCTAGACGAGGAGGAACGCCGGGAGATTCTGCGACACCACCAGGAGCAACTTCGACGCATTCAACAGCAACAAGCCAAGCGTTGCCAAAAGATGGCTCGCCAGAACCAGGACGACTCTTCCGAGTCCGAGACCGACCAGCTCGCGAAGCAGCTGAACGATGCGGCAAAGCTCACGCCGGAGAGCATTGACACACCACAGGAGCTTGTGAAGCTGGATCCCGCTGAGATCGGCATGTCGGTGGGCTACAAGCATCTCTACAGCGGCAAGGAAGACAAGCGCGGCCGATTCCAGTGGCAAACGACGATCCCAGAGGATCTAGGCAAGCCAGCTGAGTGAGTAAAGCGGAGGGTACAACCCGTATGTGAAACATGAGATAGGTTCTAACCTGCTACTCTAGGGACGCCGAAAGCGAGAAGTTCGCCATCATCGTTCGAAACGTCAAGGTTTACAGCGACCCGAAGAAAGTGCTCTCCATCCACTCGATCGTTATTCAGAGCTCGCTGCTGAAGGAGCTGCTCAAGGAGGTCCTGGCCGGCTATCCGGGCGTCACTGTCGGTTTGAAGAGACTGGAGTTCTCTGGACGCTTTGAGCCGCTGATCCACCGCTGGACCGAGCTCAACGCCGCGATCAAGAAGCTCAAGCAGGCAGACATCGTCGATGCGGACGACAAGGCGGCAGACAGGCTCAAGCATGCCGAGCTTCTCCACGACCTTCTGGCCAAAGAGTTTCAGGACACCATCGATGCTTCCACCGACTTGAAAGGCCAAGGCGTGATGACCTACGAGCACCTGTGGACCCTCTTCCAGCCCGGCTCGTTCGTCTTCAGCAAGCAGCAGGGCCAGGACAGGATTTTCCGCTTGCACTCGTCAAAGTACGGCCAGGACCGCAACGGCAACCCGGTTTACTGGTTGACGTGCCAATACGTCGACTACGATGGCACTCGCTGGGGCACGAACAAGCTCAACGTCTGCATACCAGCGTTCGATGGCACTCGTCCAATCATCAACCTCCCAACACTTCCGCTCGACTTCCACGGCAGCAAGGACGAGATCAAAGCGAAGTTGATGGAGCGCGGCAGCAAGGTTGAGAAGTTCGCCGGCTCGCACTACCGTGCCTACAACGGCGTGGGCTGGCGCACAAACAACATGGGTCAGAAGGAGAAGTACAGCGTCAAAGGCCGCATCGTCATCGACACCTTTGGCTGGAACCGCTTCAACCCGAACTTACCGATCTTCGTCACGCCTTTGCACGTCAAGGACAACCAGACAGCAGCCGGTCTTGGCGGTGGCGCGGCTGCGACGGGCGAGTATGGGGGCGAGGATGAGTACGACGAGGGTTACGACGATGATGATGGCGGTATGCCTCTTGATGGCTTCTTCGCGGATGAGGAGGATGAGGAGAGCAAGCGGGTCACGCTCGCGGACGAGCAGAGAATGATCTGCACACCGCTTGTGCGCGGCTATGCGCTGAAGGAGAAGATGTGGCTCAACTTCTTCGTCAATGCTGTGAGTTTGACTTGACCACATTCCCTTCACTGAAGCATGTGCTGGCATGTGCTAACATGTGCATTGTTCTATAGGTCCAAGACATCGACTTTAGCAACCGCGCCTTCGACAGCCTGGTCTTGCCCAAGAACCAGAAGGAGCTGATCCTGGGCTTCACCGCGACGCAGCAGAGCTACATCAGCAAGTTCGACGATGTGATTGAGGGCAAGGGCCGCGGCATCATCCTCCTACTCTGCGGACCGCCAGGCGTTGGCAAGACGCTGACCGCCGAGTCGGTGGCAGAGGAGATGAAGGTGCCGCTGTACATGATGAGCGCTGGCGATCTGGGGTTGGATCCAAGGCATGTGGAGTCGAAGCTGCAGGGGATCCTGGACATGTGTACGAGGTGGAACGCGATCCTGCTGCTGGATGAAGCGGATGTGTTCCTGGAGGAGCGTAGCTTGCATGAGCTGGAGAGGAACAAGCTCGTCTCGATCTTCCTGAGGGTGCTGGTAAGACTGATCGATCCGTACTAGAGATTAGAGCTCGAGCCTAACATTCTGCTTTAGGAATACTACGAAGGCATCATGTTCTTGACGACGAACAGGTAAGAAAGCCCTTCTATACCGCAACGCTTGTCTAAGACCGCTGCTAACCTCACATAGGGTGCAAACCTTCGACGCAGCCTTCCAGAGCCGGATCCACATCAGCCTGGAGTACCACGAGCTTGACATCAAGAGCCGGAAGACAGTCTGGGAGAACTTCCTCAAGCAGCACAACATCGCCCAAGCAGCGGCCCGCGAGCGCCCACTCAAAGCCCCAGCATCTGCAGCCAAGGCCGCCATCACCACCAACGGTGCCGAGCAGCACTCGCCAACCTCACCATCCGCCGCCAACGGCGACGGCGACGATGCCGCAGCGGCCAAGGAGATCAAAGAGCTGCACCACAACCGCACCCACCCGCACAAGATCACCGCCCGCGAGCTCGACAAGCTGTGCCAGATGAGCATGAACGGGCGGCAGATCAAGAACATCCTCAAGACGGCGCAGTTGCTGGCGAGTAAGCGGGGCGACGGGCTGGGCTACGAGCACATCCAGACGGTGATGGAGGTCACGCAGCACCTGCACAACACTACGCAAGAGAGTGAGAGGGCTAAGGCTAGCTTCTTCCATTGAGTTTGTGGAGATATGATTCAGGACGCGGGAGTTTGGGGTGGGCAGATTTTCATGTTGCCGTGCTGTAAATGGCATGGCGAGGGCGGGAAAAAAAGGAAAGTAAAGGTTCAGCGCGGATGCATTCAGGAGGCGCATGACGAATGGAGTGACGATTGCATAGCGTGGGAAAAGGTGCGCTGGTGTGTATACTTTCGGTCGTTTCAATCAAGCGTCCTTGGTTCATAGCTACCTTTTGGCCAAACTCATTGCGGATGCCGACAGAGCAATTTCGGCATGTACAGCCCATCATGACCTTCTCGGAAGCATGCGTGTCGGGTCTCAGTGTACTGGTGGCGACGCGAGTGGCCTCGTGTCTGTAAGTACGTACTGTACAGCGGACTTATGCATTGAGGCTTTCCGGCCGGATCCATCAGATGCACCATGACCTTTTCCGATTGCAACGCGAATGCTGGCGGCGTTGCTACGTACATGTGAACTTAGATGACGATGCTCCTCACCGCTCAACTATTCATAGGGGGCAGTGATGGGCAGTTAGCAGTGCCGTAGCTTGAGATATACATCACGCCGGCGAGTTGGCGGCGAAACGAAGCACGACCGGCGCACTACTCAGACGTCAAGAAGGTCCCCAAGTCCCTCACATAGGCCTCCGTCTCCTCCAGCATCGGCATGTGACTGCTCAGCGCATATCGCACCCACTTCGTCCTGCAGCTCGGGTTCGTAAAGTAAGGAGCCTGGGTCTCGTCCTGAGCTTCATCCCAATAGCCGTTCCTGAAGCAGAAGGTTAGGACCCGTCTCATGTCTTGGATTTGGGTTACAACTTCGCGTTGCTTACATTATCAGCATTCCGCCTGGAACGGTTTTGGGAGTAATCTTCTTCAACTCTTCAATAATGCTCCAGTGCTTGAGCGTGCCTGTGACGTAGAACTCATTGCTGCCGTTCATGGTGAGGTAGACGGTATTATCGTCCTTGATATTGTCGAAGGCGTCTGTCATCTCTTTCGGAAATGGATCAAGGCGACAGACATGTAGGCCGTAATAATACAGCGAGGCTTTCTCGTATTCTTCCGTTTCCGTTCGGCCTTCCTCCTCGCACCTTGTTAGCGTCTCACGTATGTCCTTTGGCAACTTTGCCCGCAGCTTGTTCGCCACTTGAGCTGCCGAACGGGAGGGTATATGTTAGCTGGTACCTCACAAGTTGCTTGCCACTCCCAGTACTTACTCCAGACCACCATATCCGCCGGCGAGTCCGAGATGATCAGCTTCTGTAGCCCAGGCGGCTGCTTCTCAATCGCATATTGCCCTCCTAGCATTCCACCCCAGCTCTGTCCTAGTAGGTAGAACTCCGTAATCCCCAAAACCCTCTTCAGGTTGTCCAGCTCGGCCATGAAGAGCTCTGGTGTCCAGAAGTCTCCGTCGCCTTTTTTGTCCCTGAAGTGCGTGCTACCTCCGCACCCTATCTGGTCGTACATGATCACCGGTATGCCATAGTCTTGGTGGATAAGCGATATTGGCAGCAGGTAGGTGTGGCTCGCGCCCGGTCCGCCGTGGAGGCAAATGAGTGGTGTCTTGGAGGAGAGGTCGCCCCATTGGAGGTACGATGTCTCGCCTTTGAGGCCGGTTTTGGAGTACTCGAAGGGTATCCTGCCGGTCTTGTCTGGCTTTGGGTAAGGGCGCTCTTGGCCCGGTGGCCTTGGGCTTGGGTCGGCCGTGGAGGACGTAGTGGATGTCATTGCTTCGGGCATTGGTACAGGATACTGCTGAGAGGTGGTGCTATCGACGGGACGAGGAGGAAAGATGGTATGAAAGCGAGAGAGAGGTGAGCTTAAGAACTTACAAGAACACCACTGCTGACACTACGGCGTAAGCGGCAGGTCAAAATTGACTACACAAGTTATCACTGTGTCAGGTGTACACAACTCAGTGTAGGCAGGACTGTGACGACTTTGAGACTTTGAGTAATCGTCCAGCTCACTGGCGATGCTAGTATCTTGGGCGGGGCGTCCCACTTGCGCTATGCCACACTAGGAAGGACGTCTTGTCGTTGATGGAGACTACCTTGTACGGTTGGCGCAGGTCACCGTCTGCTCAAAGCAGGACGGCTCACCAGAGTCTCACGCCGACTATCGTATCTGACCGGCTTACCGCACGGGTTGGCTTACTGCTTAGCGCGCTTTTTAGTCCGCCGGCGACTATACCGCTGGCACCGTATACTGCGAGCAGACTAAATCTACGCACGTAATCTGAGTCGTTGTTCTTCGCAGAGGACGGGTTATGTAATCGGCTAATGGACCTAATCCGGGCAATAGGCTAGCTATTGCACGATACGGATAGCGATACTCTGTTATCACCGATTAAGAGGCTTTAGCTATAGTATTTACTGTGTCTCTAGTATATAGAGTCCATTATATTAAATATATCGCAGTATACGTCTTCCTCTTATACAAAATATTATGAGGATCATTGAAAGCGCGCTAAGCGGTAAGCCAACCCGTGCGGTAAGCCGGTCAGTTACGATACATTTGCACAGGGCGACATGGCCTGGAACGAAGTACTCGAGAAATCCGTACACACAACAGCAAAGACCCAAGCCATAACTTCACGCTATGCCGTTTCCGATGCGCACAGCATGCGATACCGCTGCACGCCCATTCAGTACCCTGAGACCTGCCAGCCTGCACGATGATTCTCAAGTGCCATAGAAGCTGCCAGTGCTGCCCAAACTCTGTCCGAGGTTGCTGCTGAACCTCCTGCTGATGCCTTGACTTCCCATCCCAATAGGTATAGACATCCGCCGCATGACCCGCCGCGAGCTTCGACGGCTCAGTGCCTGGCCTTGAGAGTTGTGTCTACTCGCTGTCGGCGTAGCCTCAGGGCTTCCGTCTTCAGTAAGCGCATCGCTTGATGCAGTGTTGGTCCTGGTGAGAAGGCCGCCAACGCCACCGTAAGCTTCCTCTTCCTCCTCCTCGTCCGTCTGGTGCTTGTCTGGCAGCGTGATAGATCCTGGCTTGCCAGCACTCTCCACCTCGCCTTCAAGCCCTGCGACTTCCAGGATCTCCTCCTCCTCCTCTTCATCACTGACCTCGTCGTCGCCTCCAAATCCCTCACCTTCCACTAGCCAGAAGACGGGGATAGCAGCAACTATCGCCACAGCCGAGAAGCTCCACCAAGGAAGAATGACATACCCTCGCTTCACTCCAATAGTGAATACATACCCGCCAACAGCTGGACCAGCAGCCCTCCCAATAGCAGCTACCGACGTTGCAAAGCCGTTCAATGTCCCCAGCACCCTCAGGCTACTCGCCGAGTTGGTGATCATGATTGTACTGCAAGGGTACGCAAAGATACCACAGAAGCACTTCAACATCATCACCGCGAAGCAAGCTCCCACCTGAGCCTTCTGCGTCGGCAGCAATGCCGTAAAAGGCATGAGGAAGTACGTGATTGGGAACACGCAAGCGCACCACTTCAGGCAGTATAAGATGCCAAGTCGTCGAGCCACAGGAGGGAAGATGAAGAACTGAATGAGCATACCGCAGACACCGTAGCAGGTACTGACCAAGCCGATACGGAAGTGATCGAGGCCAAATCCCCCGGCGAATTTGAGAGGGTTTCCGTCAGAGCCCGGTGGTGTGGCATATGGGCTGCCAGAGTATAGCGAAGGGTACTGCATATAGACAGGCAGGAGTTGATCGTAGGCCATGGTATGCATTGCCAGCAGGGCGTACTATGAACGATGGTCAGCACATGTCTTGCAGAACCTTTGAAACCCGCAGTATCGTACCACGACCAGATTGATGATAGACTGCTTGGTCATGACTTCGCGAATGGAGGGCGGTGGAGGCGCAGGCTCCTTCGCTTCCAGCAGTAGTCCGTTTTCTTCGTCCTGGGTAGGCTTGAGCAAGGGCTCTGTCTCAGTCTGCGCAGACTTCGACTTGCGAAAGTGAAGAATATCATCTATCTTCATCATGTGGGACTTGAAAAGCCTGCTGAGCTTGTCGCCTAGTACGAGTCCATAGTCGCGGTGGCCTTGCAATGTCTCCAGCGTCTCCTCCAGGTACAAGATGCCAACCGTAATGCCCACGGCGAAGAAGCAGGATGATACGATGTTCGGCAAGGCATATGGGAATCGCTCGAAGAGACTAGGATTCTGGATACGCTCGCCAGGCTCCACGTTGAGAGGGTTCGCTAAGGCTCCACCTATCGTCGGTCCGAAGATCGAGCCTACATTCCAAACCAACGGCATAAGACTGAATGCCCTTGGCTGTAGCTCCTTAAAGGGCACCATCTCTGCCACAGTTGTTCTTATGATGCCCACATTTCCATTGCCTGCTCCCGCCAGTGCTCTTGCGACGATGGCCATAGGTAAGCTCCTACTGAAACCCCACAGCAAGCTCGTGACCATTGTGCTCGCCAGCCCAAGCAAGATGGCTGGCTTGCGGCCGTAGATGTCTGAAAAGCGACCCCAAGGTATCCCCATGAAGGCCTGGGCGAGACTGAACACGGCGGTTGCCAGGCCCGCCCACTTGCCTATGTCGCTCTGAGGGACACCGAAGGATTCGATCATTTCGGGCAAGTAGGGGAAGAGGGAGGTGCTGGCTATAGGTTCGGCGAAGCGACATATTGCTTCCTGGGCATCAGCATGGTCCTCGTCATGGGTGAAGCACAACCACCGTACGAACCTAGAATGGTCAGCTGCTGGATTGGTAGCTTGCGCTCACGGCGGCCTTTAGGAGCTGTCATGCTGTCGTCGTGGTACGCTGCGTTGACAGCAGGATGAATGAGTAGAATGACGACTCGCTGCGTGCTCTCCTACCGAACGCATTGCTTGGTGCTACTGCGGTCACATGGGTGAGGCAGCTCAAGAGTACTTCGTTACATCCGCCGTTGAGTCGATGCCATGGCGCTGTCGGCTCATCTCCGCTTCTCGGGCAATGGAGCCCACCTTCGGCCAAAGCACGCACGTGGTCAGGCCGCTGGATACAACTTCAAAAGGCCAGTAGCTTGTCAAGTTCTCATGTTGGGTGGGACTGTGTTTGCTCGTGAGCATGTTGTAGCACCAGCAAAATGTTTGGTGCCCCGCTACCGCCAACCTTGCGAATTCTTTAACCTTCACTTCCCGACGCTCACGTGATGCCAAGCCAGGTCAGTCCCAGTGAGGAGCCAATCAAACGCCTGAAGCTCAGCGATAAGCTCAAGGTTCTCTTTTCCCTGGAGCACGGGAACCGGGGAGCCTACAACCAACTGCAAGCCGTTGGCGGCGGCGTTGGGCATATACATACAATTTGTCAGGCCACCGGTGCACGGTCTGATGTTCAAGCAATTGCGAAGTGACCGACCACGTTGCTTGGTCGCTTAGTAGACGGTGGAGACAAAGCTTGGCCATGTCACTGCCATTGTCACAACTTCTCACAAGCCAAGCTGCCAAGTTGCCAACAGTCGAGTTATACCGCAACGCGTGGCTATAGATGTTGGTGTTGCGCCGGACTCCCGGAGGTCGTACGGCAGCTTGCCGCTTGTAGCAGGCGCACAGCCGTCTCTGGGACGATGGATCATGGTAAGCAGTACAAGCACATGGCGCCCGCCCGTTATCGCGCACAACGCCAGTGAGTAACGCGATGGCGCCGTGGCTTCGGCCTTGCTCTCTCAGCGTCGACTAAAGTCGACTTCACAGAATCCTGCATCCCCCAAGGGCCCAAGTGTGGAAGAATACGCGGACGCCCACGCCGGATTACGGCAGGGTCCCCGGCTTTGAATCCTGACTGCAGCGTGTCACCGATAAGCATCTGACCCGCCATTTGTTCAACCTCACGTCCATGCACGCGAATGGCACCTGCGTTCGCGAAACGGCAGGCGTGAGTCCCTTGTCGAGATTGCACCAACATTGCGCATCCTCAAATCCGCCGCCGATATACAGCTTTCCGGCCTTCCCATTGGGCAGATGCCGATGTTTTCGAGATGCCTTGGTGGGCCCACCGGCCTGCTAGGCTCTTATCAGTTATCACCACATGGCGCACACGATGGTTTCGAGAGATTGGACTAACTCGTCTGGAAGATACTGTCAACGGCAGGATGCGGAGCGTGGGTAGGGGTGGGTGAATGGGCCCCGTTTGAACTTTGCACCTCTGTTTGAACGTCTCGGGATTGAAATAGAGCTGCATGCCCGTCGCCATGCGCCCCCCTGCTACCGACCTTGTCCTTGACCGGAATCGAAGGATTGACTCGCTGGCCGCCATTGTGGTACAAAAGCTTCAGCTCTTGGCCGCGCCGCACCACCTTTAACCACCCGCAAAAAGCTCGTCGAAGCTCTTGCGGCCTTTACCAAAAGACCTTCGACAAGGCCTACCAACAGCGCGCGCGCTCGCGACTCGCCCATTATGTCTGCCGCAGAGTTTGCTGCGCTCGAGACGCCGGCCTGGCTCGATACCGGAGACCAGGCCTGGCAACTCACGGCCGCCTCGCTCGTCGCCCTCCAGTCAATTCCCGGCCTCTGCGTGCTGTATGCCGGCCTGGTGAAGAAGAAGTGGGCCATTAACAGCATGGTGAGCAGAGTGCAGAGTAGAAGGCAGATTCGAGACATGTACTGACTTTGCTAGTTCATGGCCTTCTACGCCTTCGCCGCCGTGCTCATCAGCTGGGTGATCTGGGCCTACAAGATCGGCTTCGGCCAGTACATGCTGCCGTTCGCCGGCCGTCCCGGCCCCGTCCTCGCGATGAGCGACCTGATGGGCCAATCCTCCCTTCCCAGCGCGGGCGTGAGCCAGAACTTCCCGCTCGCCACCATGGTGTACTTCCAGTTCGTCTTCGCGGCCATCACGCTCGTGCTTGTGGCGGGCGCATACCTTGCGCGCATGAACTTCCTGGCCTGGATGATCTTCGTGCCGCTCTGGCTGACCTTCAGCTACTGCCCGGGTGCCTACAGTCTGTGGGGTGGCGGCTTCCTCTACAAGCTGGGTGTTATGGACTACTCGGGCGGCTATGTCATTCACCTGAGCTCCGGCACCGCGGGCTTCGTGGGCGCATGGTGGATAGGCCCGCGACTGAAGCAGGACCGCGAGAACTTCCAGCCGAACAACATTTTGCTTATGATGGTTGGCGCGGGTATCTTGTGGGTTGGCTGGAACGGCTTCAACGGTGGTGTAAGTCATAGATCCTGACATGAGTCTACGGCCGACTTAGCATGCTGACCCTCAACACAGGATCCATACGCCGCGTCCCCTGAAGCCGGCGTGGCCGTCCTCAACACCAACATCTGCACCGCCTTCTCCATGCTCACCTGGACCGGCATGGACATCATCTTTTACAAGAAGCCCTCCATCATCGGCGCCATCAACGGCATGATCACGGGCCTCGTCGGCATCACCCCCGCCGCCGGCTTCGTCGCCGGCTGGGGCGCCATCATCATCGGCTTCTGCACGGGCACGATCCCCTGGCTCAGCATGAACATCGCAGGCAAGCGGTGGCGCCTCTTCACGCACCACGTGGACGACACGCTAGGCATCACGCACACGCACATGGTCGCCGGCGCGCTCGGCGGTTTCCTCACCGGCCTCTTCTCGACCGTGGAGGGCGCGTACGGCTTCGGCATCACGAACCACGGCGGCGCGATCGCCGGCAACGGCAAGCAAGTCTGGCTCCAGATCGTCGGCGCGCTCTTCATCATCGGCTGGAATGTGGTGTGGACGAGCGCGGTCATGTGCTTCATCAAGTACGTGTGCCGCGTGCCGCTGCGGATGACGGAGGAGCAGATGCTGATCGGGGACGATGCCATCCACGGCGAGGAAGCTTACTGCTTCTCCGACGACGTGGATGGGCTCGTGCCGACGCAGAGCGTGGAGGCCCGGGTGGCGCTCAAGCTGGACCACATGCATGCGAAGTCGGACTACAAGGGCCAGACCATCCTGACCGGCCAGGACCTGGAGTCGGGCAATGGCAGTTCGTTGGGCCACGCCAACCAGGGCGAGCAGGAGATCAAGCTGGATTAGGGAAGAGAGCGAGCGAGGCGAGTTCCCTTGTCGCTTCTAACCCCCACTCTAATGATACCCGGTCGTGCACGGTCTGATGTAAGAGTCGCTGGATAGATTATAGCCCCTCATATAAGAGTCCTACGTGACGTACTGCCCATGCCATCTGTACAGCGTAGCACAGCGTCGCGATGTACTACTGTCTGGAAACCTCGCCCAAGAAAGAACGGCCAACAGCTGCATTGTGCAGCGACCTACGAGGAGAAGAAAAAGGGTTGCCCCCTCTTTCATGCGCCGTCAAGAAGCAGTCTCGCAATGCGTTGTCACTACCTCCCGATCACTCGGCCGTGCGTGCCTACCTACCTAGTCCTAGTCCTTCCACGAAACCCGGTATTACTCATGCCCAAGCTCTCCCTCCACTACAGCTAGGAAGGGAACAAAACCTCGCCGTGCAGGTCGACTGCATCCTTCATCAAAGAACAGATGGAGCTAGCTCGCTGCAACATCCGCCTACTTACGAACCCCCAGTAACGAACGGTACAGTCGAGCCCAGCTCCTCCAAGCCTCATGTGAGGCTGAAGCAGAAGAGGAAGAAGAAGAAGAAGAATCCAGCAGGCTTCTCGGCCTTGAACCAAGCGCCTGCCCGGGAAAACTCAGCAGACCAAAACCCCCCCCCAAAAGCACAGGAGCGCGAGAGCTCCTGCTGCTGAGTTAGCCCCGAGATCTCAGATGTATCTGGAGAGGAATCTTCGGCGGTCAAACGCAACTCCATATGTCACAGTACTAACTGAGTAACTAACCCCCCTTTCAAGACCCCCCCAGAGAGGAGTGCCGCCAAAAGAAAAAGGTGTCAAAGCAAGATCAGATTCCCAATCGGCACGCCCAAACTCTCAAACCAATAGCGCCTCTTCACCCCGACACCCGGTCCCGTCGCGCCCTTCTTCTGCCCGGCTCCACCCTCCTCCTCCTCCTCCACCACCACCAGCTTCCCGCTCGCATCAAAGTACCCAACCGCCGTCGCCACCCTCCGAAACAGCCCCGCCACCTCCGCCCGCCCATCCACCATGACCATAGGTATACCCTGCCGCCGCTCCAGCCCCCCAGGCGTCCGCTGCGCCTCATCAAGCAGCGGCCGGATGAGCTCCCCCTCCGGCTTCGCTTGCTCCGCGGGGCCCTGGCTCTCGGGCACCGACAATACAACCACCAGCTGCAACCCCTCCCCCGACGACGGACTCGGAGCGAAGAGGGAGGGGATCTTCGCGAGCTTGTCGCCGAAACTGCACTCGCCGCGCTTGATGACGAGGATGTTGTAGCTTTTGGCGATATAGTGTGGGAGGCGGGCGGACGCGGCGCAAAGCGTGGAGTCCAGGTAGAAGATGGACTGGAAGGGCAGGGCGCCGCTCGCGATGGCGTGGGTTTCCGGCAGGTCCATCGAAGCGGGCAAGGGCGCGGCGCCGGCGCCCGTGGGTAGGATGGCGGGGATGAGCTGGCGCGTGAGCGTCGGTGCCGCTGCGGCTGCTGCTGCTGCTGCTTGGCCGGCATTGTCGCCGATGCCGATGGGCGTGAGGGCGGGGTGCGCGATCCCTTTCGCTGCTGAAGTCTCGTCATGCGACGACGACGACGACGACGACGACGAGGCGGACGCCAGCAAGCCGGAGAACAGACTCTCCAGCTCGCTCCACAGACTCTCCATCGTACTGTTCTCCGGCACCTCGACCTCCCACTCGGCCAGCACCTCGCCATCCGACCCCTGATCATCCCCAATATCCATTACTATCCCCTCCTCCTCCTCCTCCTCGTCCGCCGCAGCAGGCCCACGCACCGGCACATCCACCACCAAATCCACCATCTCCAAATCCCGCACCCGCGTGAAATGCGGATCCGCCGGGCTAACCCCCTCCAGCGCCTGCCGACTCAACAGCACCTTCTCGTCCTTGCCCAGCGCCCAATTGGCAATGCCATGGATCCGGAACGCCTCGCCCGCCGCGCCACCACCATCGCCCTGCTGCTGCTGGTCCAGCAGCCCGCCCTCATCACCACCCGGTAGAAGCAGCGGGCTCTTGGGCTCCTGCACCATATTCAACCGGATATTCGACAAGCTATTGATCAGCACGCCCTCCCACACCTTCTGCAGCGCGCCGAGCGCTATCATGCCCGCCGTGCCTCCGCCACCGCCACCACCGCCTGCAGCGTCTTCGAGGTTCGGGAACGTGAGGGTGCTAATCACAGGCTGCCGCATCGGCGCCGACGTACCCCTGGGCGGTATCAAGCTTTGGGGGAGGGTCCAGGGGTAGAAGGTATAGTTACTCGGACTGCGCACGTCCTGGAAAGAGATCCCCGGGCCGCCAGCGTCACCGTGGGAGGATGAGGCGGCGAGCAGCGGGGAGGAGCGGGCCGGGTTGACGGGCACGAGATGTAACTGCGCCAGAGCGGCGGCGTGGAAGAGGTCGGCGCGGTTGGCGACATGGCTGATGGTCAGCGGCAGAGGCGGCGGAGGCGCTGGACATGTCGGCGCCGGCTGTGGTGAGTCATGCCGACGCTGGTCATCGGGCGCGACCTTGCCCGGCCTCCGGCCTACCGCTTCCGCCACCGTCGGGATCCTCCCCTCGCTAGCCTCACGCGCTTCCTCAATCTGCCCAGCGGACTCCACATCCCGGCGCGCTTCGTCTCTCGGTCCCCACTTCCTTTGCCACCGCCGCACTTTCTTCCCCTCCCCATCACCCCTGGCGCCTCTCGGCACCACAAGCGGATGCCCCTCAGTCGTAAACACCACCGCCCCATCCCCGCCATTCAGCGGATGCCCCTTACTAAACAACAAGTACAAATACTTAGCCGTCTCCCCCAAAAAGAAGCTCTCCATCCGATCCCGCTGCGCCCCACTGACCACATCCCCCAAATCCGCCCACCCACACGGCGTCCAGCACCTCCTCCTGATATCCCGCAGCGTCATCTCCCCCGTATGCAAGTACCACGGGTCCTGCGTCGCCTGGTAGAGATAATAAGTGCTCTCGATGAACTCCGGCCGGCCGGCCCAGTGCCGGAAATGGGGCTCGATTTCGGCAAAGGCGGGGTTGGAGATGCCGTTGGCGCCGACGTTCCACCGTTCGGGCAAAGCCGAGTACCGCGTCCACAGCGCCGCGTACACCAGGTGCGCCTCGGCCGCTTCCGCGACTTCGCCCGCGAGGGCCAGCAGGCCCGGGTAGTAGGCCGACAGGTTGTCGATCCAGCTGTAGCGCGGCGCGCCGGTGACGAGGTCGGCTTGGCCGTAGTAAGGGTGGTGTTGCACGAAGCCCGAGGTGGAGGTGCTGCGGCGCGAGATGTGGCGGCGGATGGCGGCGTGGGAGGTTTGCCAGGCGTGGAGGAAGGCGTCGGGGGAGTTTGGGTCCGCCGGGGCGTTGTTGTTGTTGTTGTTGGTAGTGGTGGTGGTGGTCGAGGTGGGCGTGGCGTTGTATGGCAAGCCGGAGAGTAGAATGTGCGACTTCAGTGCGTATTCGTAGAAACTGTCGATTCCCGCTCCGATGCCCGCTAGGGGAGGGATAGTCCATTGCCCACTCTCGGCATCTATGCCACCGCCGATCAAGCCGATGGCGCTGCGACGTTCCCACACAGCCCAGAAAGCGCGCTTCGCCAGCGCCTCGAAGCGAGGATCTCCCGTCAGTCGACTCAAGGTCGTGAACTCGAGCACCAGACTACCGGCGCCCGCGGAGCAGGTCTCAGTGATCTCGCGCGGGTCAGAGGAGGTGCCGTCTACGCGGCAGAAGCCCTCCAAGGCGTCGCGGTAGAAGGGGATGCCGTGGCGGAGGTTCACGCGGGGGTAGGGCAGGCCGGTCGGGGTGTTGAAGGCTGGGAGCAAGCGTGAGGCGAGGTCGTGGGCTAAGCGGAGGAGCTGGCCGTCGTAGACGAAGCCGTCTCGCCAGTCTGTTGCGCGGTTGCCGAAGCCGTCCTCTTCCCAGACGGGGGTGTAGCCGCGGATGGGTAGGTCGCCCGCCGCGAATAGATGGGCTGAGAGCAGGCCGCCCACGCCACGGATGTTGGTCTCGAAGACTTGCACTTTGCTGTCTAGGTCGAAACCGCAGGCTCGGCTTCCACATCTGCCTTTCTCCGTCCCGTCTCCATAGAGGTCCACCAGCGCTTTCACGCCGGCTTGGAACTCCTTCAGCGCATGTCCGGCATGTCCCGTATCCTCGTCACTCGCGAGAATAGCCAGCGTAGACAGCGAGTCGACTAGCGTCACGCTGTAGTTGCCCAATACATCGTTCAGGCCGATATCCGCCGGGTTGTCGCGGTTGCGCGTCTGCGGCTTGCAGGAGATGGGCTTCAGCTCGTCCTCGGGGAAGGCGTGGGCCATGTAGTTGTTGTAGCCATGGTAGAAGAGGTTGCGCGTGTCGTCTCTGCAGGGAGATGAGCATCAATATCAGTACGGCATACTCCCATATGAGTCACGTGCAGGTATATACATGTATCGCTTACCGAAGGGTGGAGATGTCGTCATCTGTCATGCCATGAGCGCCGGTCACCAGTACTGCTGCCACCACCAGCAGCGCGTATGTGAGGCATTGCCATGCCGAGCGGGACGAGGCTGGTGTCCGAGGCCATGCGATCACAGGCATCGAGGCGCATGCGGGTCATGAAGGCGGCCGTTCCGTTTCAGCGGGAGGGCGCTGGCTTTCCATACGGCATGTCTTATTCCATTATTCCATACTTCCAGTGCACAATCGTCGTTTACTCGCGTAATTCACACCGTGATATGGCCTGGATACCATCAAGTTATGAGGTGGTAGAGCATCCGGCCATGTGTCTTTGTCTGGCCGCCGCCGCACCGTCAGCCAAACCAATCGGAGTCCTTCCAGCGCCGCAGCTTTCGGCGCAGCCTTTCGTTTCTCGGGAGAGCTCAAGCGTGGCAGAAAGTGATACATCTAATACACAGGACTCGTTGCCATACAACACGACACTGTCCTTGTGCTTGTCTTGATATGGCCCAGCAATAAAGCCGCGCATACACACACCCTCTGCGCCACAGATAGCACGCCACAATGCTCCCCCGAGCCGCGACCCGCGCAATCCGACCCTCCACCCTCTCCCCCTCCCCCCTCCACATCCGCCAGAGCCTCCCAATCACATCGCTACGGATACGACAGGCGTCAAGCTCCCGGCGACCACCTCCGCCACCACCAGCGTCATCAGGCCGAGCCAGCAGACCCCCTCCGCCTCCTAAACAGCCGAAGCAGACATCGCCCGGCACGAGCGTAGGGGGGGGCAAGGATAAGACGTGGAAGCCGCAGGATGGCATCAAGTTTGGTGCGCAGGCTATGCCGAGTGCGGCCAATGCCACGAATGCGGTGGAGGATGCCGCATACAAGACGCCCGTAGATGGTACGCGACCCGCAGACGGTGCGGCAGTGCGAAGAGACAGCCCACTGGAGGGAGCCGCGAGCCCACAAGAGCCCCTAGCGCAGAGGCTGGACGCCGATGAGCCGGTGCCGGGCTCGGTGAGGGATGCGACGCACAGTGCACAGGCAGCGGCCGAGAACACACCTCCTCCACAGGACCCATCACCGCAAGCGTCAGAGCCGGAGCCAGCACAAGCCCAGCAGCCCCTGCCCGACCTCCGTCAGGGCATCCCCAGCACCTTCGACTTCGAATTCGGCAGCAAAAAGGAAGCGCGCACGCAGCAGCAGCAGCCCTCGGACCAAGCAGACGACGGCGTCGACATCACCGCCACCCCAGGCACCTCGGAACAGCGTGAGAAAAAGGGTGACCGCGAAGAGCGCGAGTACACCCGCTCCGCCTACGAAACCTCCCTCGACCGCCGCCGCGCCCAAATGGCCAACTGGCTCTACGCCTCCCTCCTCCTCGCCCTCACCACCGGCTCCTTCTACCTCGCCCGCCCCTTCCCCGCCCACGAAGCGCCCCCCACCGCCCTCGCCCCCGAAGACGCCACGGGCTGGTCCCCGGCCAAAATGTACGAGCGCGCGCGCGCCCGGCTCGGTCACCAGCTGGGCTACTACACCGAGCCCACCTTCCCCCAGCTGCTGCCCGAAGTCCCCGAGAGCCAGCGCCAGCCCTTCACCCTCGTGCTGAGTCTCGAGGACCTCATGATCCACTCCACCTGGGACAGGAAGCACGGCTACCGCACCGCCAAACGGCCCGGCATCGACTACTTCATCCGCTACCTCTCCCAATACTACGAGCTCGTCCTCTTCACCTCCGTGCCCCTCGCCATGGCCGACCCGGTCATCAAGAAACTCGACCCTTACCACTTCATCATGTGGCCCCTGGGCCGCGAAGCGACCAAATACGAGGGCGGTGAGTACGTCAAGGACTTGTCGTACCTCAACCGGCCCCTGGGGAAGACTATTCTGGTGGACACGCATGCGCCGCACGCCAAGAACCAGCCGGAGAACGCGATTATCCTGTCCAAGTGGATGGGCGACCCGAAGGATCCGCATGCGGGGGATTTGGTCAGTTTGATCCCGTTTTTGGAGTACCTGGCGACCATGGGCACTGAAGACGTGCGGCCTGTACTCAAGTCGTTCGAAGGGCAGGATATCGCGCAGGAATTCGCGCGGCGCGAAGGTCTCGCGCGGGAGAAGTTCAACGCCCAACTCGAAGCCGAGCGGGCGCGGAAACCCAAATTCTCCATTGGGAGCTTGGCCGGCGGGCTGGGGATGAAAGCGGCTCCCGGTGGCGGCGCGGGCGGGGGCTCGATGGTGTTGGCGGACGGGTCGTCCGTGGCGGAGGGCTTGGCGCAGGGCAAGATGATGAGCGATCTGGTGCGCGAGCAGGGCCAGAAGCAGTACGAGCACCTGGAGCGGCAGATCCGGGAGAATGGGCAGCAGTGGTTGAGGGAGGAGGAGGAGGAGGCGAAGCGGATGATGGAGGGCCAGATGCGGGAGATGAAGCGGGGGGCGCTGGGGTGGTTTGGCGGCGGCGGCGGCGGCGGGGGGAAGGAGTAGAAGAGGGGGGAAGGCGAGGGAAGCCTAATGGGGTTCGGCGGATGGGTTTGGTTGAGGGTTGTATGAAGAAAAACATTCTTCGCTCTTGTTGTAATTGTAACGTACATTGCAGTGGTTTTTGTGGGTGGGGCTTGCATTTTAGCGAATTTGGGTGGGGGGGGTGGCGGTGTCCTCATTGTTGGGAGCGGGGGGTCCGCGTACGTTGTGTGAAGATTGATGGCGACCGGGGGGGGGGCTTGTGTGTATACAACGTATAGTATTGAACTGCGAGTTTTCCTTTGACCCCCCGAGGGTGCGACTGGGGATTATCAGACATGGCTGGGGTGGGGAAAGTGGGGAGAGAGGGGCAGCGTGAAACGAGATTACTTACTTGGCCGGGGAGCTCTTCTTTTCTTCCTCCTCCTCCTGTTCCAACCCCTTCCACTGGATGGCTGTGGCTGCACTGACTGAGTAGCTAAGCGAGTTGAGGGTTGTGTTCAAATATCAACCCGACGCAGTGGACTTGAAGCACGCAAACAAGCCAGCAAGCAGCCAAGCAACCAAGCAAGCAAGCAAGAAAGCAAAGGCCGCCCCAGCCCGCTCGGTCGGACAAAGAACCAGCCAACCCTCCAGGTCAACCCACCTAACCTTCCCGTGCACAGACCAACCCAAGCTCGCCAAGTCGATCCTCGGGTTCGGTTATGGGGGGTCGGTCAAAGCCGCCGTCGCCAGACCGTGTGCGTGACCGTGCGGAATGTTGGGCGATATTGGGGTTTGGGTCCCTCAGTAGAATGAGTTGTCGTTGGGCCCCCCCCC